>JACEIK010001612.1:87864-109019 GCA_018107945.1 Datura stramonium | reverse complement strand
AAGTACATTTTTCCTGCAAAACAACGCTAATCATATTGGTTAGTATAAATTCACACTTTCCTACAATTTACATGAGAATGTACAAACATTGTTGGATAAATAAGACAAAACGACGCATTTGAATATCACTTGGGCATATAAATATGCCCAAGATCAACAGAAAATAATGAAAAGTAGCAGAAAAAAATGAGTTGATCTTTGATTTAAATTCGATTGTATTCAATAAGTGATTTAGCTAGGATTGTGTTCCCCATGACGTCATAACCACAAGGCATTTTATACTACTGATCTATTCTGGTGCTTAGCATGCAATATCAGTAAGTTAACTTCACCTAAATAGTTGGTCCCCAATCTAGATGATTATCACCACGCAACTCGATCCGTATGCGGATGTATACATACTTAACCCTTACCCTTAATATTGGATTAGCTATTTCCGGATAAGGTAAAGCTATTAGATGAGGGTTTATAGCCTCAAATCTCCGTTGTTAATCCTTTTTCCCATTAATTACTCCCTTGATCCTGTGAGTAAGAATAAGGGAAATACTAACGTTTGCAACCATTAACAATCAATTAAAACGAAGGGAAAAACATTACATGCATAAATCCCGTGATTGATTCACTAAGTATTTTTACCTATGTGTGTTAATTCATCATGGTTCCCAGAACCCTAGTTATGGGTGTGGCTACTCATGCTTGAAGAATCACAATTATAAATTAGAGAAGAAATCATAATTGAAACTTACAATGAGTTGTAGAAGAAACCACACGTATTTAATAAATCAACAAAACCCGAAGAACAATATTCCAACGTTGTATTAATTCCCACAATCAAGAATAAAATTATAAAAACTTTTTTCTTCAACCTTAATGGTAATCAACAACTCCCCAAAAATATCGCTCTAAGTCATAGATAAACAGTACCGTAAAAATAAACCTACATAAAGTATTTATAGTATTAAATAGAGGATTTCCTAAATAAAAATGGAATAAAAGTCGGCAGTGGCAACGAGCCAGGTAACAACTTGTTAGGTCTCCTAACGAGTAATGCCAGGTGTTAATCGCTTGTGCTCGATAGACTTCTTCTTCAGGAAAATGGGTCACCTAATGACTCGTTAAGTCACAGCACGAGTAATTACGTCCATCATGGCTTCTAATCCTCAAATCATCCAGTGTTGACGATGGTTATTCCTGGCTTCTCACGATGAGTCGTCAAGTCTCCCAACGACTCGTTAAGTCTTCCGTTGCATCCCCAAGTAATTTTCATCATTTTTTCTCCTAGTCCTCATGACCCTTATGATGACTCATGCCTATTTAACGGGTTGTGCCTTCAACTCGTGGTCGCCACTGGTTTGTTGTATTTCATACTTGTTTGCTTCCCACGACTTCAGGAATGAGTGGTCCAATGAGACGACGACTCGTTACCTAATTGGAAGTCCCCACTTGGTCCAATTTTTGCCTTACTTCATCCATTTTCACAATTCGAACATGTTTTCCTTCAAAACTCAACAAAGAAATTCGAACATGTTTTCCTGCAACACTCAACAAAGAACACATTATATCAATATAAACATACTTGTAATTTGCATATTATCTTAGTTTTAGGCGTCGAAAGTGTCGTAAAATCATGGCACATCAACATCCTCAACTTAAAACTTTTGCATGTCCTCAGGAAAAAATAAATGAAATAAAACTAACCCGACGCTTCAATCAAAAGAAATATTTGAAATCTACAATAGTCACAACTCTTAGCAGAATCAAATCAAATTTTCTCCCCTCCTCTATCATCAAAATCCAAATCACAATGCATATGTAAAATTTTCAACCATGAACAAAGGAATTGAAGAATGGAAATACACTATCAACTTGCAAACATGCATATAATCCTATGACACTGACCCAGATAATTTGAAGACGATGTTATTGACCCAATGCCCTCACCACAAAGAAGTCCCACACACACACATATGTATATGATCATGGCAATATTTTCTCTTGGGACTGGGTAAAAACACACTCGCTCTCACGAAGAAAGACTAACTATGCACATTTAATACCATAAGCTTGCCTTTACTTTCAATACCTCGATTTTCAAACGGTTTAACTAGGATCACTATAGGACTTTTTCATAGAGTAGGTTCGGAGTTGGGTATGGTAAATATGGAAATGGTAACTTAACACTCCTTGGCACTACACTAACTTTTGCTCCACTTAACCTCTTTTTCACATCTTTCCCTTTTTACCTCGCTTTCTTCTTCTTTTACTTTCTTTTGTAACTACAGGTGCGGTTTTACTTCTTTCAAGCATTTCTTTTCTTCTTTCTTGCATTCACTTTTCTT
The DNA here is from genome assembly GCA_018107945.1 of Datura stramonium. Classification (NCBI taxonomy): domain Eukaryota; kingdom Viridiplantae; phylum Streptophyta; class Magnoliopsida; order Solanales; family Solanaceae; genus Datura; species Datura stramonium. The sequence continues at coordinate 106,680 of JACEIK010001612.1, read as the reverse complement.
TTTTCTCTTTTTTTAACTTCAATTTGAAACTTCATTATGCACACTGCACCCCCCCTTTTGTTTGCATTTCTCAATTATTTTCCACCTACTCTTCTTATGTAAACCTATAGTAGCCATCCTCAAATTAGTCAATTTTCCTAAGTTAAGGATCATAGTGTCCAAGGAGGGACCAGGGCAAAAAAAGGTTCATTATAGTCAAAACAAGAAGGTGAATTGGTTTTAACAAAAAGAAAGGTTAATTTAAGCGCAAAATTGGGATCAAGGGATATTTATTTCCATTTGTAATTATTTTAAGGCTAAAGTGGACTATTCATCAAAAATGGCCTATGATCCTTTCCTAATTTCCCATCATATACCTCGGTATGACTGACCAGACACGTTCTAGATTGACACACACAACAGAAGTAACTCTATTCCTTACTCGCACAATGCATAGGCCAACATCACCACTTCTACCAACTGCTAGTGTAGGTACAGTCACACAATGCTAAAAACATTCATAATATTAATGCCATACAAAGATTCACAAAGGTCATGCTTTTATACTTAGCATGCACACATCCAAAAATATTTAGGAGGGGTATCATATTATCATTTAAAATAAATCCATGTTATTGACTGCCCTAAGTTCACCTATTTTCCTTTCGATTGACACAAAAGAAAACACCAAAACCTAAACATGTTGGTTCTACTAGATAAGGAACACCCGAGGGAAAAGATATCTGGCAAGAAAAACCCTCTGGTTATGTTCAACAAAATTACAGGTATCCCACCCTACCCACATCAAGAAAAACATGTGGCATCCTCGACGCATATGGAAAGTAAAATATGGGAATAGGTAACATACCTTTGCGACCTAGACGCCTGTGGCCTGGTCGGTGGAGGGTGTAGATGCACCCCCATACTCCTATCCCGTGACACTAGGATTAACCGGTGCACTCTCATAACTGATAGATATCATACCCTCTCCATGAGCTCTAGAAGCATCACTTTCGCCCGTCTCTCGAGCTTCATCTCTAGAAAACATCTGTGCTGCCTCCATGTCTCTTTTCTCCCTCTTCTGCTCGCATAGCAGATCACCACTCTCACCATCGCTCACCTCCTCTCAAGGTCTCTTCCCTTTGTCATGAGCTACCGGCTCCTCTGTGATGAAATCTACTACCAGAGGCAGCTCCTTCTCACTCTCATCCTCTACCAGTGGAAGCACAGGTGGTGTGATAGTAGATATTTGTCGTGCGGATAGCTCTCGCACCTTAGCTCTAAGTGTCACCACCTCTGCATACCATCTGGCAAGCTCAAGAACCTGTAATTGAGCAAGGCGCTCATCCATCCACCTTTCAAAGGCGTCCAAACTATCATTCCATGTCCTAGATAGGCTCTCCAATTCTTTTATCACCCACGACTTAACCTGCTCAATTAGAACCTTCACCTGAAATGTTGTCTGAGCCTTGCTACATTTTGGCCTTCGCCAGCCGCCTAGCAATGTCGGTAAGGAAATCGTAAGATAGTGTGACTAGGCCAGCTAGTGAGGGATGAGATATCACATTGGGTGGGCGAGCTACTAGTGTAGTGGATGATCACTCTAGGACCTCGGCCAACAATGGAGTATCTGCTATAGTGGTAGCATCAGGCTGGCTACCAGTCATTTGGGATGCTAATGGCTCTGCCTTGAACTCAATAAATGTCACAGCCTCACTCTAAATACCTCTACTCAATGCCTCAGCTAGTAATGTGGCCCCTGTGGATATGGCTGTCTGACTCCTGGCCCTTGAAATCAGGTTTGTATCATCTTTGATCAACCCAATATCTGTGATCTTGTGCACCACCACTCTCTGGTCTATGGATGGCAATTCCGGCACCTGGGACTCCTTACAGAGCCAATCTATGAGGCATGGGAAGGGGATGCTTGTGTTGTCTATGATAGCTCTCTCACGAATCTCCTCCACTATGTACATTTGGAAGTTGATAGCATACCCCTCCATGATACTAGCTACCAGTGTCGCTCGGTCTGGTGATACCACATTATCGTTGCTGGTCGGTACCATCCTGTGTCGTACTAGTGACCACTACAATTTGGCCTGAAAATTCAGAGTGGCCTTTTTGATCTGTACCTCAGGGCCATTTAACCATTCCACTAATGTACCCCAAGTGGAAATGATGTGATCTAGCCAAGTATACTGTCTTTTTCTTTCCTCGTGGCTCAACCTTTTGGTTTTGATATTGTGTAGCTCACTCAGCTGATGATCAAACTCAGCTGTGTTCATCGGGGGCTTATAATCTATACCATATAGCATACGGGAGATGGTCCACTCAGAGATATCTATGGGTGTCTCCCTAACTATCACCTGGGTTAGTGCAAGCCTTTTCTTCCAATCCATAGGCCTGATGTTGTAATATGGCCGCGTATGCTACATAGAATTCTCTAACCAGTGGTAGACTATAGCTGTTGGATGGCTCACTCAACCACCTAAATATCGGTAAACAAAGCATTTACAGATGGTAATGCATGCCGATTCAATGGGTATAAGAAAAACCACATCCACCCATACTCACTCTCAATTGGTGATCAATCTCTCAACACACACTGACCATTGTACTTCTAAAATTACAGTGCTCAAGTTCACAATTAAGTTCATGGAAACTTAGGGTTACATGTTGGGTACTAAATCATTAAACACGGTTTACACACATGACTAGATTAAGGATTTATTCTTAAAAATATGAACACTCACATTTTCAGGAGTTTACGATGCAAATTTGAGCAGTGGTGGTTTACAACTTGAGGTATTGATTGGGAACAAATGGGAAATTAGGGAAGATGTGTGTGCGATTAGGGAATATGGGAAATGATTAGGGAAGAGGGAACTTGAATTTGAGATATTTAGGGTGCAGATGTTTGAAGTTGTGAGTAAATTTGAAAACAAATTGGGTGTTTATAAGTTTAGAAAATTAAATTTACCCAATTTGTACGTGGGGTTAGGTCGGGTAATGAATTTTATTCAAGTGCACCACGAACAACATTACGAGTCTCTTAGTAAAGCATGACTTTTTCAATTGGTTGTTATCCTGCTCAATTATAGGGAACTTACCTGGGACCTAACAACTCACGTAATGAAACGTTATCTTACCCAATGAGTCGTGTCGTGAGTTATTGGCCCTGTACTCCGGTGAACACTCAGTATTGTCAGGATGAGTAACTTGATAAGTTGTTGGGTGAGACCACGATTTGTTAAGTTACTCGTTATTAGCTTTTCGACTTGAATTGTTTCTGCTATAGTGGACACGAGTAGTCTTGACGAGTCGTTTAGTCAGGTAACGACTTGTCCTATACTCTTTGGCACCAGAACCTCAAGTTTAGATTTTTGGTTCCATCTTCAAATTTCTCATCTTAATCACCTGTACACATCAAAACACTCAAACACTATACTTATATTACAGTTACAACTTGGGTTGCCTCCCAAAAAGCGCTTGATTTAACGTCTTGGTATGACGCGGGTATCTTGATTACTCATATTTCACCAAGATACCTCCATTGGTTGCCTCCCATGCAGCACTAATTTAACATCGCGGCAAGACACAGGTCCTCGAGTCACTCAGACGTCACCTAGAGCCCAAAGGTCCACCAGTTTAATTTCTTTGCTCTTTCCCAAATATGCTTTCACCTATTGGGCATTCACTTTGAACCAATTGCCTTCATCATTTTCCAATTAAATTGACCCATAGGATAATACTTTAACCACTCGAAATGGTCCCAACCATTTGTACTTTAACTTTCTAGGAAATAAGTGAAGCCTAGAATTAAATAGAAACAACATATCACCGGGGCTGAACTCTCTATGCTCAATCTTCCAGTCATGTTGAATCTTCATCCTCAGTATGTAAATTTCTGAACTTTCATAGGCTTTCAAATGAAACTCATCTATCTCATTCAATTGATCAAGCCTCAAGTTCGCAGCATCGCTCCAGTTAAGATTTAGCTTCTTAAGTGCCCACATAGCTTTGTGCTCATGTTTGACCGGAAGATGACATGTTTTCCCATACACAAGCTGATACAGAGACATACCTATAGGGGTCTTGAATGCAGTCCGATAAGCCCATAACACATAATCTAGCTTTCTAGACCAATTTGTCCAGTAAGCATTCATAGTCTTCGCCAGGATGATCTCTATCTCCTGGTTGGAGACCTCAACTTTCCCACTTGATTGTGGATGATAAGGTGTTTCCATCATGTGTTTCACTCCATATTTCTCAAGCAATGTACGAAACAACCGGTTGTAGAAGTGCGAACCCCCATCACTAATGATGGCTCTGGGAGTCCTAAATCTGGAAAAAATATTATGTTTCAAGAATGTTGTGACACTCTTATCTTCATTGTTTGGAAGCACAATTGCCTCCACCCCCTTAGAAACATAGTCCACAAGTACAAGTATGTACTTCATCTCATTTGAGCTCACAAATAGGCCCATGAAGTCAATGCCCCAAACGTCAAACAACTCAATGATAAGGATATGAGTAAGAGGGTGCTCTTGCCTCCTTGATATTCCTCCTTTCCTTTGGCATGCATCACATGCCTGTGCAAACCCATGTGCATCTTGGTGAATGGTTGTCCAATAGTACCAACATTGCAGAATATTGTGGGCTGTGCGAATCCCACTGTGATGACCTCCAACTGGGGATGAGTGACAAGCCTCCATTATGCTCAACATCTCAATCTCGAGAATGCATCTCGGAATCACCCCATCAGCACATATGCAAAATAATTAAGGCTCATCCTAAAAAACTCTGCACAACAGACATGAATTTGTTCTACTGGTGAAACGATAAATCTTTTGGTACCACATCGCTCACCAGATAATTAGAAAAGTCTACATACCATGGGATGAGATCCTGGGAAGCAGCAAAAACATGATCGTCAAGGAATATGTCATCTATGTCAAGCTCATCTCGAAGTGTGGCATCTGCGTCTAATCTTGACAAGTGATCTGCTACCTAATTTTTAGTCACCTTTCGTTCCATAACCTTAAACTCGAACTCTTGCAGCAACAGAACCCATCGAATCAACCATGGCTTGGCGTCCTTCTTTTCCATCAAATATCTCAGAGATGCATTGTTAGTATGAACTATCATCTTAGTTGCAAGCAAGTAAGCCTGAAATTTGTTGAATGCAAATACCACAGCCAACTACTCCTGTTTAGTCATGGTGTAATTTTTCTGAGTTGCATTAAGAGTCTTGCTAGCATAATAAATTGGGTGGAAGATATTTTCACGCCTTTGACCCAAACTAGCTCCCAGGGACACTCCACTAGCATCACACAAACTGTCAAATAGTAAGGACCAGTCCAGTGCCACTATGATCGGGGCAGTGGTCAATTTCTCCTTTAGGCATTCAAAAGCCTTCAGACACGCATCACCCAAAAAAAATTCACCTCTTACTTATCACCTTCAGACACGCAGTGGTCCTAACGTTTTCAACCGTCAAGAATCAATCAAAATGAAGGGAAAAACAATACATGCATAAAACCCCGTTCAAGAATCACTAAGTATTTTTACCTATGTTCGTTAATTCATCTTGGTTCCCAGAAACCTAGTTTAATTGTTTTAGCTACTCATGTTTGTGTTACTGCAATCATAAAATATTAAAGAAATCATAATTGCAACTTACAAATTATTGTAGAATAAAAACCACATAAATTGAATAAAACTCCAATATTGCTTTCGTTCTTGAATGAAGAACAATTGCACGAAAATTATCTCAAGAATAGCCTCAAAAATTGTTCCAGATCCTCTCTCAAAATCATCTCCTAAAAATAAACCTAAATTGGGTATTTATAGTTCCAAGAAATCCTTTTCCTAAATGAAACTGGAGACCAGGTCGGCAGTGGTAACGGGCTAGGTGATGGGTCGTTAAGCCTTCTGATGAGTCATTCCTTGCTTACATTAGTCGTCCTTAGCATCGCACCTAGTTATGGCAACGAGTCACCTAACGACTCGCCATGCCTGAGCACGAGTCGTTAGGTCCCTCATGGACTGATCCTACAAAAATCCAGTGCACTTCATGGATAGTTCCAGTGGCCTGCCAACGAGTCGTTCCTTCATGTGATGGCTCGTGATGTCTGTCGTCAACTTCACTAGCCACTTTGTTGGAATTTTCTCTTCGATGCCCAATAATTGACCTCACGACTCGTTACACGGTGTAATGAGTCGTTCCTCCAACTCGCCAAGTACACTGTTTTACTTCGCCCACGCCTCAAGTGACGGGTCGTGCCTCCAATGACTCATTAAGTGTCTGCCAGTCACCTTTTAGTTGTTTTCAGCATTAATTTGTTCAAATTCACTTCCAAACCTGTTTTCCTGCACACTAAACATAAAATACCTTATACCCATATAAACATTCCTGGAATGTGCATAATTTCTTGGTTTTAAGCATTGAATGTGCCGTAAAATCACGGCACATAAGGGACTGGACGAGTCGTTACCACTGGCATGAGTCGTGATATCCTGTCATTAAGTACACTAGCCATATATTCGAAAAGGGTCCTCACGAAGGACCTAACGGTTCGTCATTGGTGACCACGACTCATGGTCACCTCTCGTTGCCTTCACAGCCAAAACTCACCTGGGGCTCACCACGGAGCACACCACGACTTTTGGTGCAACCAACGAGTCAAGTTAACCCACTCGTTTAGGTGCACTGCCTAATTCTTATACCTTCATTTCGTCCCTGACCACAACTCATGGTCATGTCCATGGTGACCCAAAACCATAAATTTCCAACTCAAGTCCTACTCCTCACCACGAGTCACTTAACGATCAGTGGTCATACCAACGAGTCATAGGATGACTCATTCTGTGATTTAGTGCAGAAAATCCTATTTTTTCTATTTCAACCCCCGAGTCTGATTTTTGGGCTTTCGGGGTAAAATAATATCTCCCCTTTGTAAACATTCATCTTTGAATGTTGAAAATCAAACAGAAAATCATAGAAATGCAATCATCTGTAATGCCTTGGAAACTCAAAGATTAGACCAGGAGCTTAAAAATAGAAAATCTGCAGAAAACTAGAAAATTTGTCACCAGGCACAGGACGGGTCATTAAGTGACCCGTTGGAGGTGCCCAAGAGTCGTGGGGTGAGTCTTTACTAGCTAGATGAGAATTTTCTTAGTTTGAGGCAGTGTACCTGACGGATGGTGACCACGAGTCGTGGTCACCACTAATGATTTATTGGGTTGTTTGTGATGAATCAAAGTGACCAAATGACCAGTGCAGTCCACGGGTCATGTGATGAGTCGTGGCCACAAGGGATGAGTCGTTAGGTCCCTCGTGGTGACATCAGTGACCTCCAGGTCATAGACCCAATGAGAGGTCCCAACGAGTCGTGGTCTTAACTAACGACTCGTTGAGTGACCCGTTGAAACCATTTCGACCAGATTTTAAATTTTAGCCCAGGGATATTTTGTAATCTTCTACCTATTTAGTCCATAAACTATGTCGTTTTAGAAAAAAAATCAGATATTAGAGGGATTGAACAGTTTTTCCCCTCATTCCCCATGAAACCTAGAAAATGATCATAGTTTCCTCTCAAGAACTCTTAGGCAAGACTAGGGCTTCACACCCATTTTAGTAAATTCAGGCTTCCTTCTTCGGGAAATTTTTGCCAGGTATATGGGATTCAACAAGGGAATATTTCTTCCCTTGTGTCCCCGATATCTCTCTAGGTACTTTATAAATCCTGGCCTTGAGTTTTTCGAATGTGAAGAGAATTCATGTAATATTTCCTTGAATCCACACAAAATGATATCTATAATTATTTTAGTTGTTGTTTCCATCAGTTTATGATTTATTTACGATTATTCCCACAAAAGGTGAATTCTAGCCCTGCAGACCTTTCGAGTGTTAAGAAATTCCTTTATAGACCTTGTTGAATTTATGTGAAGTGTTGCTCTATGTTTATTATAGTTATTTTTCCCAATTTTGATCCCAACAATGAAAAATATTGTGAGATGAAAATCTTGTCCTATTCATTATTTAAAAAAAAATCCCGAATTCCGCTCTAGTGCTTGAATATTAATTTTTGCTTGAAATTGCAAATTTGATGGGAAATCCCATGTCGCCAGTAGTATTCAATCTTCCATTATATTATTCTCATCTCATATTAGCAAGAACGCTAGAATACTCAGTATCAATCAGAAATGTCAGCTGGTCAGTTTGACTTTAGAAACCCCTGAGGTGTCAGTATCACCTCCCAGTTATCAGAATTAGATTCAGAATCCAGTTTAGTGGTCCACTAGGCGGTTATGATAGATTATTCATGTAGCTCTAACCATCCTCAGGAACCCAGTTCAGATTTTCATTTGTTCTTAGATGGTTACGACGCTTCTAGACGAGCAGCTTTGACCAGTGTAGAACCCAGTTTCAAAATTTGGTCCGATAAGACTCTTATGGTACTTTCAGTTATATATACCCCTTACTAGTCTTAGACCCCAATTTCTAGCTATCAGCATAGTATTCAGTTAAGGTTTTCTAGTAGGAGTAGGACCTAGCACTAAGTGGACCGGGGTTCCACCGCACCTAGATTCCCAGAAGTACGTTGCCTGTGTAGGTCTAAGTATTTACTGGCCTGATTGGTCCCATACTTTGTGATCACCTAGTTCATGCCTTTATACCTAGCAAGGTATCTTGGGTCCTACAACTGGGGTGTATACATCAGACTCCACGTTTAGCTCACCTGGTTACATGTCAGTTATAGACTCTCCCAGTAGTTAGTTTAGACCAGTCTTAGTCCAGTTTAGTTCAGATCAGTATTCCAAACTTAGAACATTCTTGACTTTCAGATAGGGTCTTCTTGACCACCTAAGCATTTCAGTTATTTTAGTTAAGCATTTCTTTATATTCTTTTTCATTGTTTTATGTATCACCCACTTACTCAGTACATTCAAAGTACTGATGCATACTTTCATGTTGTATCATTTTATGATACAACTGTAGGATCACATTCCCAGCATCGTTAGTCATTCACTCCTTAAAGACCTCTGTTGGAAAATTTGTTAGTCCTCATTCTTCGAGGACGAAGATTTATTGTCTGAGTTATGATTTCATTTCTTTCAATTGGTTTAGAGCTAGTTGGGGGTTTGTCCCAGCAGCTCATCAGTCTTAGTGGCTTTCAGAAGTAGATATGTTTTTCTCAGACTTAGATTGGTTTTATTAAATTCTAACATGTTCAAGTATTTATATTTTTGTTTTAAACTTCTGCTGTATGTATTTTTATATTACTCAAAAGGCTAGTGTATGATACACTAGGGGTTGACTTGGGGTCACTTGTTACTTCAAGTACTGTGTTTCGTCTAGTGTGTAAACTCAGGCCATGACAAACTTGGTATCAGAGCACTAGGTTCAGAGTATCCTCGGATGTCTGAAAGTCGCATCGAGTAGAGTCGTCTTCATGGGTGTGAAGCGCTCCACACTTATGACGAGGCGGCTATGAGATGTCATTAGGAAACTTCCCTTTATTTCATACTCTTTATTGTGCATTGAAATTCAGTTCAAAAAATCATTCTCCTAACTCGTGCTCTACTTCATTTCAGTGAAATAATCCTGCATGACCCCAAAATGGAAGGAGGGCTAGAAATGCCCAACGGACTACTCCACCTGCCCCGGTATCCCCACAGGATGATTTGGTGTCAACTGCTGAATTTAGGGCGGCCATTCAGTTGATCGCCCAAACTGTGACTAACCAGGTGAACCAACAAGTGGTTCCAGTTAATAATAGTGGGGATCCACAACAACTTCTAGGGTGTGGACATCACGGATCCAAGGTGGGGGAGGACCCCCAAGATTTCATAGAGGAGATTAGGAAGATTACCCATATTATGGGTGTTATCTCTTTCGAGAGTGCTGACCGGGATGCCTACTAGCTAAAAGGGGTAGCTCGGATCTGGTATGAGCAACGAACGAAAGGGCGGCCAGTGGGAGCAGGACCAGTGGAGTGGGAGGAGTTTAACACCACTTTTCGGGACATATTTTTCCCGAGGGAGCTCAGGGAAGCCAAGGTAGCGGGGTTTATGAACTTGAGGCAGGGGAACAGAATAGTGGAGGAGTATGCTCTGGAGTGTACCAGGTTTTCCAGATACGCTCCAGAGATGGTGGCCGAGCCAAGGGCTCACATGCTGAAGTATGTGAATGGGGTGTCAAACGTGGTCCCTTAAGGTGTGTAGGATCGCGATGTTGATCAAAGATATCAACCTTTCCAGTTTGATTATTTATGCCCAATAGATCGAGACTAAGAAATTAATGTACATGGAAAGAAAGAATAAGCGGTCTAAGACTGGGCAGTCAGATCATGTCCACCAGAGGTCAGGTAGTAGGAATCTCCCACAGCAGCATCAGCAACAACAACAGCAACAGAGGGCTCCAATGCCCAGCTCAGCCAGCGCCCCTACCTTTTGGTCCCACCAGGATCGGAGGGGTGGAGCATCTGTCTGTCAGTCTCAGAGCTACAGTGTCGGGAACAGATATGCAACTTTCCCCCAAGTGTGGTAAGAACCACCCGAGAGAGTGTCTTCGGGGTCGAGAGGGCTGTTTTGGTTGTGGACAGCTCGGGCATCGGCTTAGGGAGTGCCCGTCAGTAGGATGAGGGAGATCACAATCCACCACCTCAACAGCTCCAGCAGGTCGACCAACTCAACAAGCTAACACATCAGGTATGGAGGGCGGTAAATGCCAAAACTATTTTTATGCATTATCATCTCGTCAGGACCAGGAAAACTCACCAGATGTGGTCACGGGCATGTTACGTCTTTTCGACCTAGATGTATATGCCCTACTTTATCCAAGGGCTAAATTATTATTCTTGACTCCCTACATAGCAGTCCAGTTCGATATCAATCTAGAAGTATTATTAGAACCCTTCTTAGTCTCCACACCAGTTGGCAAGTCAGTTAGAGCCAGACGGGTGTATAGAAACTGTCCAATCTAAATATGCAATAAAGTCAGTCCAGCTGACCTCGTAGAGTTAGACATGGTCGACTTCGACCTAATTCTTGGCATGGATTGGTTACACTCCGGTTATGCCTCAGTTGACTGCAGAACTAGGGTCGTTAGGTTTCAGTTCCCCAACGAACCAGCTCTAGAATGGTCGGGCAGGTGTTCAGCACCGAAGGGTAGGTTTATTTCCTACCTTAAGGCCAAGAAGCTTATTTCTAAGGGATGCATTTATCATCTAGTTCGGGTTAGGGATTCAGATTATGAGACCACAACTATCCATTCAGTCCCAGTTGTAAATGATTTTCCAGATGTATTTCCTGAATATCTTCCCAGACTCCCTCCAAAATGAGAAATTGACTTCGGCATAGACCTTTTTCAAGATACTCAGCCCATCTCCATCCCTCTTTATAGAATTGCTCTAGCTAAACATAAGGAGTTGAAGGAGCAGTTAAAAGGCTTGATTAAAGATCTCTGAATGGGTTTTATCGAGACCACTCCTGGATAAGGTTTTTATCAGACCAAATATCTCTCCCTGGGGTGCTCCAGTATTATTTGTGTGAAAGAAAGACGGTCTCAGAGTGTGCATCGACTACCATCAGTTGAACAAGGTAACAGTCAAGAACAGATATCCCCTACCCAGAATGGATGATCTGTTTGACCAACTTTAGGGAGCCAACTGTTGCTCCAAAATAGATCTCAGGTCGGGGTATCATCAGCTAAGAGTTAGAGTGTTACATGCCGAAAATAGCTTTCAGGACTCGGTATGGACATTTCAAAGTCATGGTTATGTACTTCGGGTTAACAGATGCACCTGCGGTCTTTATGGATCTGATGAACAGAGTCTTCAAGTAGAATATGGATACGTTCGTCATCGTAATCATCGATGACAATTTGGTATACTCCAAAAATGAGGAAGAGAATGATAGTAACTTGAGGATAGTACTTTAGACACTCAAAGACTGTCAACTGTTCGCCAAGTTTAGCAAGTGCAAATTCTGGTTGAATTCTGTGATTTTCTTGGGTCATGTGGTCTCGGGTGAGGTAATTTAGGTTGAACCTCAAAAGATAGCAATAGTGAAGAATTGGCCCAAACCCATATCCCCAACCAAAATCAGAAGCTTCTTGGGTCTGGCCGGTTATTACCGATGCTTTATAGAGGGTTTCTCTTCTATAGCATCTCCACTGACTAGGCTAACCCAGAAGAAGGTGAAGTTCCAGTGGTCAGATGCGTGTGAGAAAAGTTTTTAGGAGTTAAAGTCTTGAGTCATTACTGCTCCAATATTGACTCTACCAGATGGATCAGATGGATTTATGGTATATTTTGACGCTTCTAGAGTTGGACTCGGTTCTGTTTTGATGTAGCAGAGTAAGGTGATATCCTAGACCTCCAGGCAGCTCAAGGTTCATGAGAAGAATTATCCAACTCATGACTTGGAATTGGAAGTGGTAGTGTTTGCACTAAAGATATGGAGGCATTACCTATATAGGGCTCACGTGGTTATTTTCACCGATCACAAGAGCCTCCAGTACGTATTCAGTCAGAAGGACCTGAATCTTCGCCAGAGAAGATAGTTGGAACTCCTAAAGGATTATGACATGAGCGTGCTATATCACCTGGGAAAAGACAAATGTAGTGGCTGATGCCCTAAGAAGAGTGTCTATGGGTAGCATAGCTCATGTTGAAGAAGGCAAAAAGGAGTTGGCGAAGGATGTTCATAGGTTAGCTCTGTTAGGGGTGCAATTATTTAACTTGGCTAAGGGTGGAGTGGTAATGCAAAGCGGGTCAGACTCTTCTTTGGTTGTTGAAGTTAAGTCCAAATTGGATGAAGATCCCATCCTTCTTAAACTTTAGGAAGCAGTTCTCAGAAAGGAGGTTGAGGCTTTCTCCAAGTGGGAGATGGTGTGCTAAGTTATCAGGGCGGATTATGCATACTTAACGTTGGTGACCTGAGACAATAGATATTGGTTGAAGCACACAGCTCGAGATACTCCAACCATCCTGGTGCTACTAAAATGTACCGCGATCTGCGAGATATTTACTGGTAGAATGACATGAAGAGAGATATTTCTAAATTTGTAGCCAAGTGCTCGAACTGACAGCAATTCAAGGTAGAGCATCAAAGACCGGGAGGTATGACCCAACATATCATCATACCCATGTGGAAGTGGGAAGAAATAAATATGGACTTTATTACGGGTCTACCTTGACTCGCCGACAACATGACTCCATATGTGTAGTAGTAGATCGGATGACTAAGTCAACACATTTCCTCCCAGTTAAAACGACAGATCCACCTGAGGACTATGCTAGAATTTATATCCAAGAGTTGGTAAGGCTTCATGGGGTACCATTATCCATCATTTCAAATAGAGGCACTCAGTTCACCTCACATTTCTGGAAGTCCTTTAAGAAGGGACTGGGCACCCAGGTCAAGCTCAGCACAACTTTTTACCCGCAGACAGATGGGTAAGCTGAGTGGACTATTCAGACCCTAGAAGATATGATGAGGGCATGCTCAATCGACTTTAAGGGCAGTTGGGATGACCATTTGCCTCTTGTTGAGTTTGCGTACAACAATAGCTACCACTCTAGTATCCCAATGACCCTGTTTTAGGCATTGTATGGTAGGAGGTGTAGATCTCCTATTGGGTGGTTTGAAGTGGGTGAAGCTGCTATAATTGGGCCAAACTCAGTTTATGAAGCTATGCAGAAGGTGCAGCTCATTAAAGAAAGATTGAAAACATCGTCGTTAGAAATCTTATGCTGATGTGAGGAGAAGAGAATTGGAGTTTGCTGTGGACGACTAGGTCTATGTAAAAAATTTCCCATGAATGGGGTGATGAGGTTTGGGAGGAAGGAAAAGCGCAGTCCGATCTACAGAATTCTAAGGCGAATTGGCAAGGCAGCTTATGAGCTGGAGCTACCTTCAGAGTTGGCATTCATACAAACTGTATTCCATGTGTTACTTTTGAAGAAGTGCATCAGAGATCCATGCCATTGGGTAGTGTAGAAATAAAGGATTGTCTCTCATATGAGGAGGTCCCAGTCCAGATCCTTAACCGTAGGGTTCGTAAGCTAAGAGAGAAGGAGGTAGCTTCAATCATGGTCTTATGGAGAAATCATCAGGTTGAGGGAGCTATGTGGGAGGCTGAAGCAGATATGATATCTAGATACCCACACTTGTTCTCTATCGGCTCTATTATAGCTTGAGATAACAGTATTGCTCTAGAATCCAATTTAGTTTTTAGGTGCAATTCATGTGTTTAAGTTTCCTTTTATGATTCTGGATGTATTTACAAAAAGTGAATTCAGTTCAGCTATGTATTTTGAAACGGGGTAGTCATTCTTGCAGTTTTGATGTAAATGAGTAGTATTTGTATATTATGATGGTTATTCTCTGTTTTCCTGTGTGTTTTTTAACATTCGAGTATGAATGTTCCCAAGGGGGAGATATTTTACTGCCCCAAAAATTCAAAGATTAGACCCAAAATTTAAAAATACAAAATCTGTCACCTGGCACAGGACGGCTCGTTAAGTGACCCATTGGAGGTTCCCACGAGTCATGAGATGAGTCATTACTAGTTGGATGATAATTTTCTAAGTTTGAGGCAGTGTACCTCGTGGTCACCACTACCGATTCGTTGGGTTGTCCGTGATGAACCCAGGTGACAAGATGACCAATGCACTCCACGGGTCGTGTGACGAGTCATTCCCACAAGGGACGAGTCGTTAGGTCCCTCGTGGTGACTTTAGCTACATCCAGGCAGTAGACCCAACGAGATGTCCCAATGAGTCGTTGTCTCAACGAACGACTCATTGAGTGACCCATTGGGACCCCGTCGACCAAATTTCAGATTTTAGCCCAAGGATATTTTTGTAATCTCCTACCTATTTGGTCCCTAAACTACATTGTTTTAAGAAAAATTGTAGAGATATTAGAGGGATTGAACTGTTTTTCCCCTAATTCCCCAAGCAAACTTTCAAAAATTGATCGTAGTTTCCTCTCAAGAACTCTCAGGCAAGATTAGGGCTTCACACCCATTGCAGCAGATTCAAGCTTCCTTCTTCAGGAAATTTTTGCCAGGTATGTTGGAATTGAACAAGGGAATAGTTCTTCCCTTGTGTCCCCGAAATCTCTCCAGTTAGTCAATAAATCCGGGCCCTAAGTTTTTCGAATGTGAAGAGATTTCATGTAATTTTTCCTTGAATCCACACAAAATGATATCTATACTTATTTTAGTTGTTGTTTCAATTAATATATGATTTATTTATGATTATTCTCACAAAAGGTGAATTGTAGCCCTGCAGACCTTTCGAGTATTAAGAGACTCCTTGATAGACCTTATTGAATTCATGTGAAGTATTATCCTATGTTGATTATAGTTATTTTTTCTAGTTGTGATTCCAACAGTGAAAATTATTGTGAGATAAAAATCTAGTCCTATTCATTGTTTTTTTAAAAAAACTCCTGAATTCTACTCTAGTGCTTGAATATCAATTTTTGCTTGATATTGCAATTTTGATGGGAAATCCCAAGTCGCCAGTAGTATTGAACATCCATTAGATTATTTCCAGCTCAGCTTAGCAAGAATGCTAGAATACTCAGTGTTAGTCTTAAATGTCAGCTAGTCTGTTTGACTTCAGAACCCCTAAGGTATCAATATCACTTCCCAGTTATCAGAATTAGATTCAGAATCCAGTTTAGTGGTGCACTGGCGGTCATGAAACTTTAGTCATGTAGCTCTGACCAGCCTCATGACCCCAATTCAGATTTTAGTTTATTCTTAGATGGTTGCAATGCTTTTAGATGAGCAGCTCTGACCAGTCTAGAATATAGTTTCAAAATCTGGTCCGATAAGACTCTCAAGGTATTTTAGTTATATGTATCTCTGAGTAATCTTGGACCCCAATTTCGAGCAATAAGCATAGTACTCAGTTTAGGTTTTCCAGTGGGAGTAGGACTTAGTACCGAGCGGACCGGGGTTCTAGTGCACCCAAGTTCCCAGAATAATGTTGCCAGCGTCGATATCAGTATTTATTGGCTTGATTGGCCCCAGACTTTGTGATCACCCAGTTCATTCTTTTATACCCTAGCAAGGTATATTGGGTCCTATCAGTGGGTTGTATACATTAGACTCTATGTTTAGCTCACGTGGTTACATGTCGGTTATAGACTCTCCCATTAGTCAGTTCGAACCAGTCTCTGTCCAGTTCAGTTTAGATTAGTATTCCAGATTTAGAACATGCTTGACCATTAGACAGGGTCTTCTTGACCACCTCAGCATTTCAATTATTTCAGTTCAGTATTTCTTTATATTTTTTCATTATGTTATGTATCGCCCACTTAGTACATTCAAAGTACTGATGCATACTTTCATGCTGTATCGTTTTATGATACAGCTGCAGGATCACAATCCTAGCTTTGTTAGCTATTCACTCCTCGAAGACCTTAGTTTGCCAATTTCTGAGTACTCATTCTCTGAGGATGAAGATTTATTATCTGAGTTATGATTTCATTTCTTTCAGTTGTTTTAGAGCTAACTAGAGGTTTGTCCCAGTAGCTCATCTGTCTTAGTGGCTTTCAGACGTAGATATGTTTTTTTCAGACTCAAATTGGTTTTATTAAATATGTAGCTTTGTTCTAACTTATATTTTTGTTTTAAACTTCCATTATATGTATTTTTATATTTCTCAGAATGCCAGTGCATGATAGACTAGGGGTTGACTTGGGGTCACTTGTGACTTCAAGTACCATGTTCGTCCAAGGTGTAAACTCGGGGCATCAATCATCGTACTCAAAGACTTATCATATAAGCTAAAAACTGACGGAACTACTGCCTCCAAACTGAACTACTTAACTGAACTGAATTCATGAAATATACATACGTACCTTTACATGAAAGAAATTGAGATACATGAGCTGAACATGAAATTGAATAGAGTTTTAGGGCAAAAACTGATACCTCAAGCTGGAACTGAGCCGGTAGGGAATAGATGTCGGTATCTAGCCATCATATCTGCTTCGGCTTCCACGTAGCTCCCTCAACATGCTGATTCCTCCATAAAACCTTGAATGAAGCTACTTCTTTGTTCCTTATCTTTCAAACCTGATTATCTAGTATTTCCACCGGAACCTCCTCAAAACTAAGGCTGTCCTTGACACCGACATTATCCACCCGAACAACTAGAGCTGGATCATCCAAAAACTTCCTTAAGCGCGATACATAAAAAACTATATGGACTGAAGCTAATTCTAACGGCAACTCCAATTCATATGCCACCTTGCCAACTCAGTGCATAATCCGGTACGAGCCAACATAACGGGGACTGAGTTTTCTTTTCTTCCCAAATCTCATCACTCCCTCCATGGGAGATACCTTCACAAACACCTAATCATCAACTTCGAACTCGAGTTGTCTCCTTCTCACATCTGCATATGACTTTTGGCTACTATGAGCTAATTTCAACCTGTTCCGTATGAGCCGAACCTTCTCCATGGCCTCATGGACTGAACCTGGTCCACTCATCATAGCTTCACTGACTTCAAACCAACCAATAGGCAATCTACATCTCCTCCCATAGAGCGCCTCAAACGGAGCCATTTGAATGTTGGAATGATAGCTGTTGTTATAAGAAAACTCAATGAGAGGCAAATGATAATCCCAACTACACTTGAAATGAATTACATACGCTCTCAACATGTCCTCGAGAGTCTAAATAGTCCACTCCACCTGACCATCAGTTTGCGTATGTAATGTTGTACTAAGCTTAACTTGAGTACCAAGTCCCTTTTGAAATGATCTCCAAAACTGAGAGGTAAATTGAGTACCTCGGTCTAATATGATGGACAAGGGCACTCCATGCAACTGAACTAGCTCTCGAATGTATAGTTTGGCATAATCCTACACTGAATTTGTAGTTTTGATCGGTTGAAAATGAGCGGCTTTGGTCAACCTGTCCACGACCACCCAAATGGAGTCATATTGTCGATAACTGTGTGGCAACCCTGTGATGAAGTCCATATTGATCTCCTCCCACTTTCAAGTTTAAATAATGATATCTTGAAGCATACCTCCTTGTATCTGATGCTCCACCTTCACCTATTGACAATTGGAACACTTAGCCATATATTCTACTACATCCTTCTTCAAGCTATTCCACCAATAGACTTCATGTATGTCATGGTACATCTTGGTAGAACCTGGATGTATGGAATACTTGGAACCATGAGCCTCGTGCAACATCTTATTTCTACAATCTCCAACATTCGGAATGCATAGATGATCCTAATATCGAAGCAACCCATCTCCCCCTTTGGAGAAGACCTCTACCTTCTGATTCTAAACGACTTCCTTAGGTTTTACCAAAATAGGGTCCTTGTCTTGTCTAGATTTCACATCAGTCACCAAGGATGATTCTGATCCATTCTGGACAATAAAACCACCATTGGTCGAGTTAACCAAATGAACTCCCAACCCTGCAAGTCGATGTACATCCTTCACCAGCTCCTTCCTCCCCTCATCTACATGGGACACACTCTCAATGAAGAGTCTACTAAGTGCATCTGCTACTACATTAGCCTTACCCGGATGGTAAAGCACACTCATATCATAATCCTTAAGTAACCCCAACCACCTCCTTTGGCTTAAATTTAGGTCCTTCTGAGTAAACAAATATTTTAGGCTCCAATGGTCCCTAAACACATCTACATGGACCCCGTACAAATAGTGTCTCCTGATCTCGGGCAAAATAGCATGCCCGAGTTATGCTTGATAACTTAAATTAGTCTTGTTTATCTAAGTTATTCTATACATTTTCATGTAATTTTATATAA
>JACEIK010001612.1:51205-69697 GCA_018107945.1 Datura stramonium | reverse complement strand
GCGCTGCATTACTTGCCTACAGGTACTCATAGACGAGGAGGCGATCCCTCGTGATTCCAACCAGCTTATAGAGTCATCAGCTCCTGTCATCCGGAGCTTGGTATCCAGAGGTGTAGTTCATTTTCTTTTATTGCACAGTATGGGTAGGTCGGGGCCCCGTCCCGACCATTTCATCAGTACTCATAGAGGCTTGCAAATTGTATATATACATCTCCTTGTGGTTAGTTGTGCCGGTCGTGTGAGGCCATGCGATTGGTTTAGTTGTTTAGCATTCTGATTGTGTTGGCCGTGTGGGGCCATAATCTGATAGTAGTGGTGACCTTGCCGGTCACGTAGTACAGTAGTCTTTATGTTGAGTTACACATAACTAGACAGCATGGTGGCCTTGTCGGCCCACATAGGTTCCCCTTTATAAGTATGTCTCTGGTTAGCTGAAATTATATACAGGTGGCTATAGGTCCAGTCGGCCGGAGGATGTATTTACAGTCGTTATATAGCCCGTTGTTTCCAGAAATCTGAGATAGAGCTAGCCGAGAACCAGATGTGCTTAGGCTCACCAGTTAGCAGTCCAGATCCTACTAGGGCACCAGGTGCTAGTTATACCCCCCAAGGAGGGGTGTGACAATCCCCTCTAAGTTATGTCACCTGATACTTGACCTGACATTTCTTGCTGGGGCATTTTTGAATCTGGGGCGTGTGGTGGTTGGGCTGACCCATGAGAGAGGGATCCTTCTTTCACTCCAAAGGCCATCAGTAGCTTTCATTTCATTGTCGGTACTTGGGTACTCTCTTCCGATCAATGTCTATCACTCCTAGAGCAGTGGGAGGATTTTCATCAAGGAACAAAGGCACTCCAGCTACTCAGCAAAGCTAGGAAATCAAGACGGCGTAGGGCATTGAAGTGTTGGAATGTCGAGCCTTTTTCTTCATTTGCTGAGAAACAATTTCCCTGAAGTTAATGGGGACTCCCGTCATTATGCAATCAATAAGGATTGAGGTTTCAAGGATGACCCTCTGCTCATTTTTAGAGGGGTTGATCCAAGCACAAACAAAATACAACCACAACTTGGCCTCGAACTTCAAGTCCTGGCGAGAGATTTTGCCACCCATTGAGGCCCAGAGAGGATTGTCAATAGTGATGATGCGGGCTACCCAATCAAACTGATCCTTCATAGCCATATACTCCGTATCGGAGTACAATCTCATCCTCCTAGAACAGGTAATTCACGGCAGCCGGGGTTATGTCAACTTCCACTCCCCTGATCATGAATAATGGAAAACGTGGGAAATCATCGACTTTATACCTGTGCTACATGCTCTCTTGTTGGGCCTAATCATGAGGCATAGAATTCTGTTACCAAGCCAAGGTAGTAAGGCGGGAGAGGGTTGGAAAATTCATGCCATTGCCTTTCTGTGAACTGCTCAATGATGTTGGGAAAATCACCTATCAACCCTGCCAAGTCAAACCTCTTCTCCACGGTGATTGATCGGCCTTGAAATATTATGTAGTGCTCTTGCATGTTGGGGATGCAAAATTTAATTTCTTCCTTGGTGTTGGCAGGCGGTGGGGCGGCCATTACCTTGCCCTTGTCCTTGCCCTTGTTAGAAGATGATGCAGGGGACTTTCCTTTTCCTGTGTTCCTTGATAAAGACATGGTTTTTTTTTCTGTAAGAATGATGTTAGTGACAACTATTTGAAGAGAAAATTAAAATAATAAAAAAAAAACTAGTCTAAGGAGGAATTGAGAAATAAGGGAAACCAAACAATAATTTAAACTATAAATAACACCATTGGAAGACCAGCGGTTCGCAAGAGCAATTTCACAGACCGCAATTTGCCCGACGATGCCATACAAACAACTAGGCATGTGAGAGATGTATCGGTGGTTTAATGGCACATCGCTGGTCCAGATTCGTGAACAACCAATGTAACGTGGGTTCCATTCAGTGGCTTGAAGCCAATTTTCAAAGTGAGTCGGCATTCCATCGGCGATTCGTCGAATATGACAGGCGAAACGCTGGACCCCATCGTCCCCAAATTTTGAACTTAACAACTCATAGACACCCATTAACACAAATTCACACACAACATGATAAACTCAGCACTACTCTATTCAAACACACTCTCATGACGTTTAGCCCTTAAGAATGGTGGAACCCAGTCTATCATCGGGCAAACCATTGCCTTATATTCAATTGGGTTACTCAGACTTCACCCTTTTCAAAATTTCACACACATAAACACATATTTCCCATTCCATTCAACAACCAAAGCATATTCATGAGTTCAATAAGGAGGGGAAACACAGTATTACTGCTAAAGAATTAAGCACCAATGAGAAAATCAAGACCCGGGCAAGAAAACTTTTACCAAATTGTAGGATTGCTTGAACACTTGAACATCAAAAGCTTAGCTAATTCTTACAATGGCACTTCGAGATATATGTAGTAGAGGAAGGAAATGTGAGTGAAATGAGTGTGTTAGTGAGATATGGAGAGGGTTTTATAGGTGAAAGGTGGAAGTTTAATAGGTTGAGGGGAAGATGGAGAGTTTAATGTGGGTGTGTTGGTGGGAAATGGGAAGGTGGAAAGGTAGGAAAGTGGAAAGACTAAAAATAGAGGTATGGAGAAATGGGAATGTTGGGTAATGGAGAGACAAAAATGGAATGGAAAAATTGTAGAGAAAGGGGAACTAGGGGAATATTTGCAGAATAGGGTGGCTGATCAGGTACTTGGAATTTCGTGGGCCCACTATTTAAATTCCATTTTGAATCAAACTTGTACGTCGACCGGTGTTTCATCGGCTGTTCGTCGATTCACACCAGCGTTCTGCCACTTTAATTTTCCTTTGCCATGTATTTTTTTCCCAGTTATTTGTTTCTTGTCTGGCGATCCACCAGCGGTTCACTGATTGAATCAGCAATATGCCTATTACCCGCCCCTCATGTGCCCGAGCTTAAGGTCCTCTATCTAACATTGGCAACCCACCGGCGGTCCATGGTTTTAATTTGGCGGTTCGCCGATGGGTCCGTCGGTTCTTCGATCCAAACCCAACCTTTTGTTTTATACTTGCTTCATCGGCGGTTCGCGCTTCTAGACCGACGGCTCGCCTGTTCCGCGTCGTTCCTCTCTTCATGGTTTTTTCCCCCTTTGTTCCTCACTTTGGAGCTACTAAAAAAAATAAAAACAACAAAGACATCAAATAATTCACTAAACACTTGGGTTCCCTCCCAAGAAGCGCCTTAGTTAACGTTGTGGCATGACGTAGACCTTTTTTCAACAATTCTTTTCCGACGGGTCATTATTTGACTCCGTCTCCTCCAGCTCCAATCCATTTTCCTCCTTTTCATTTTGCAACACTCCAACCACCTTGCATTCGGGGGGCATTTCTGTTGATGGAGACACCTTGAACTCACTTCCAACTCGAAATTTTAGCTTTCCAAGCTCCACATCTACCACGACTCTCCCAGTAGCTAACAATGGTCTTCCCAAAATAATAGGAACGTCTATATCCATTTGACAATCCTAAATAATGAAGTCAGCCGGTAGAATATACTTGTGCACTCTCACCAACACATCTTCTAACAACCCCACCGATCTTTTTATTGAACTATTTGCGATGAGCAGCCTCATCGGTGTCGGCTTTGTGCTTTCAAATCCTACTTTCTTGAAAATAAGCAGGGGCATCAAATTTATGCTGGCGCCAAGATCACATAGAGCTTTTTTAAACACACATATTCCAATTGTCATGGGATTGTGAAAGCTCATGGGTTCTCTTGTTTGGAGGCAAGATTACTCATCATCATCTCACTACAATGGTGCATTTTCTTTCCATTACCTGCATCAACCACCTTTTTCTTATTCAACAACTGTTTCATAAACTTTGCATATCCGGGCATTTGGAAAAGAGCATCCACTAACGGTATATTTATGGACAACTTGTTAAACATGTCAACAAACTCTTTGAACTGGTCATCCTTCTATTTCTTGAAAAATCGTTGTGGATAAGGAGGTGAGGTTATTGATTCAACCTTGTCATCAATTGGGGACTTCATGCCTGCCTCATCATTATCAGCATGCGAGAAGATTTCATCATCCTTTCCCTCTTCTTCCTCTTCAATCTTTTCTTCATTCCTTGGAGTTATTGGTGTTTTGTTTGCTTTATATTCTTCATCTAATTTCGGGTTATCAACCTCTTTAGGATTCACCGGGGCCTCTCCAATAACCTTTCCACTCCTAGTAACAATAGCCATGCATTGACCATCTTTCTTTGGATTAGGCATTGTGTCACTAGGTGGTGTTCCCTTCATCCGGGGGTTCATTTGAGCTGAACAGTGATTCATTTGAGCCTCCAAATGCTTGACGGAGGTGGAATGTGAACTCACTGTTTTTGCAAGGTTAGACACCTCCCCTCTTAATTCTTCCACCCCGCTCTCGACCGACTCAACCTTCTTCACAATTCTCGATAGCATTTCTTCAATTTTTGAGTTAACCGCATCAGTCACGCCCGACTGATTGTGGGGATTCCCATCCTTTGGAGGGGTAATATATGGGTTCAAAATCCGGTGATAGCAATCACTCTCTTTGTTTGGCTCTCTATTACCCCACCTCTCATTTCTTTTGGGCCATCCTTGTGGCTCACGATTTCTCCAACCTTGGTTGTCATCCCTTGGGCACAATGGGCCTTAGTTTTCTCCTTGGAATCCAGGCCGAGGACAACCCATGTGGCTGCCCATGTAATTGTATTCTTCTTCATATCTTGGCGGTGACGACTCTCCTTCATATTTTAAGGGACCTTGCATTCCCACAACATTCATCACCTTTGGGCCTATTCCCATCACGTGCTTTGTCATTAATTCTAATTGTGTCATCATCTTGGCAAGATTTCCATCTCGCTCTTCATCTCTTTTCCGCAGCTCATTCGCAAATGCACTTGAACTGATCTCATGAGTGGACACATTTGTTTCTCTCATGTGCCAAGCCCTGTTGGTCTTTGTCATTCCATTTATGAGGGCTTTGTCCAATCCATATGTTTGATCCATAATAGAACCACTAGCTAGGTTGTTGGCCACAGACTTATTGATTGAATAAAGGGCCCTATAGAAGCTTTGGAGAAGCACTCCATCTGGCAGTCCATGATTTGGTTAAAGAGCCACCTTCTTTTTAAACCTCAACCATTCCTCATGCAAAGGCTCTCCCGGTTCTTGCCTGAAATTTGTAATATCATCCATCAAATGAAGCATCTTTCATGGAGGGAAAAAGTGGTCTAAGAAGGACTCGGTTAACTCATGTCATGAAGTACTACATCCCGCAGGGAGTTCCTCTAACAACATTGTTGCCTCCCCCATCAGTGACAAAGGAAAGAGTCTCAACCTGATTGACTCTTGACTGATATTTGTTATATTGAAGGGCTGGCATATTTCCAAGAAGTTTTTCAAATTTCGATTCACGTCCTCACTTGGTTTTCCACCAAAGATCCCCTTCATTTGAAACAAGCGAAGCATGGTGCTTGTGACATGAAATACTACCTTCCCTACAGTCGGTGGTAGGTGAATGGATGCTGCAATTTCCGGCATCACCGGGTTATCTTCATCATAGACCATATTACCTTCCATTGAGATATCCCCTGCATGTGAGTGATGACTCATGTGGTTATGAGATCCAAAAAACACAGCAAACTCACGTCAAGTAGCTACGATGCAAAACTATTTCAACTTAACATTCGACACAAGAATATCAAGCGCTCGTCCCCGGGAATAATTACATTTTTTATAACATCCAATATATATCCTTAATGCAAATAATATACACGGCCGAAGTATCAAAATATGTAACTCGATAAGTGCCCGGGTCGAATCCCACAAGGACTAGGGAGTGATAGTTATAAGTGCCGGTTGATAAATTGATGTTAGGTTGCACCATATAGATTTAATATAAAAACAAATAAAATTGAGGGGGGGTTGAAATTTGCAGTGAATTGTATTGGGTGATTTAGTGAAATAAAATAACATGATCAGCTAAGTTGCCAACAAGGATGTGAAAGACTAGAGGCGCGGTGTCGATGAAATACTAACTAGACCGGGACATACCAGGTCATCTTACGAGTTCAAAAAGTGTAAATAATCTTTGTAAATTGGGTAATTGTAGCTTTTCAGTCTTCTAATTACCTCTTACTAGAGTTCTGTCAAACCTCTAGTCACAATTTAGCTCAACCCGATTTGATTAGGATTAGTAACTGCACTAATTTCTAGCTATTAGCTGTTAATAAGGAATGAGAATGCAATTTCAGCTATTTCTAGCCTAATTTCACAATCTATTATCCATACCCACTATTAAATTCTCCTCCAACGCTTAGTTATTCTTATACAAGCAACAATCAAGCAAGAATAAATAGACTCATACATTAATAAATGGATCTTCCTTTATAAATTGAAGAGAATCTAATAGATTTACACTTATTTGAATAATATAAAGATGGCTCTAGCAATACCCAATCTAATTAAGTATTCATCTTCACACACCTCTAGTTAATGATTTAGCTACTCATGATTAAGAAATTCAGAAACACATTCATCAATAGGTTCATTTAATTTAATAGCAAGAGTAGAAAAATCAACTTCACAAGATAATTTCAAACAATAGCTGAAACTTACTAGTATAAAAAGGAAATAGAGCAGAGTACTTTCTAAAAATTTACCAATCAAAATCTCCCTACTTCAACTAAGAGAATGTTCTACAGCTGAAAAGGGAAACAATTATGTTATATATTCTTTGCTCTCTCTCAATATCTCGATTTCTATCTCCCCTTCTGTCTATCAGTACAAAGTACTTTATCTTCAATTTATATCCTAAAAAGTAGGGCACCTTTTATCTCTTTTCCTGTGTTGGACGATTATACCCCTAAGCATTATTCTGGAATCGGCGGAGACACCGGTGGTTCGCCGGTTCAAATCGGTGAACTGCCGGATATCTTTTCTGAGCCCCTACTATATTCCAGTAAACATCAGGCATTCAACCAACGACTCTTCAGGCCATTTTCTAGAACTCTAGTTGTCTTTCGGAGAATCGCCGCTAGAAATCCGTGAACTGCCAGTGGCATTAATCCTCAGAGGCAGTTATGTTTGGCGTTTCACCTCTTTTCACTTATGGATCGCCTATTTCCTCTTAGTTCCTTCTTTTTTTTCTCTATTTTTTCTCCTTTCTTCATATTTAGTCATTTGCACACAACAAAAGCAAAAAGGCATAAAATCTAGATAATCAACTCAAGAACTAAGCAATACTCAAGTTTTAGAACCTAATGAGTTGGTAAATTACCAACTCATCAGCTGCCCTAAATTCAGCATAGGCAACTAGCTCCGGTGCATGTTGCTCATAGGTTGGTGGGGCCTGTTGGTGCCCATCTCCATTGCCATCCTCGTGGCCATTTCCATTTTCATTTATTCTATTGTTAACTCTGTGGCGAGGCATGATTCTGCAATCGCGAATAGCAGGAGTTAGAAGGATAGAGAGACATTTCACCGCACGACATACATCATGAAAGAAGGTAACATTTCCTAAACATCTCGTAACCTTTTCTTCATAAATTGTGACATGCTTCACACCCATGAAAAAGACTCTAATTAACACGGTTTTCAGACACCCTAGGATACTTCAAAACCTATTGCTCTGATACCAAGTTTGTCACAATTCGAACATGGGCCCAGATCGCAACATGGACAAGGAGCCCCGAGAGACTCCAAGTCAACCCATGTCGACCCACGACATGAACATACATCTAGCTCAATCAATAAAACGGAAGATTTATCATAATTAACATAGCGGAAGTATAATTATAACATAACATCAGAACATACAATGTGAGTCTAAAGCTAAATACAATTTATGTCTGAAAAGCCTATACGTCTGATGAGTTGATGGGACAACACCCTAACTTACTCTCTAGGTCTAAAACTGAAAATATGTAAACATAACTGAATATAAAGGGACCACCAATAGATGAGGGCTCACCAACAGAGACTGAATGCTAACTTTAGAGGCTGGCTAGTGACGGGACTGAGTCTGAAGATCGGAGCCTATATCATAAAATGATACAACATAGAGTATGTGGTCAGTACGTGGAATGTATCGAGTATGCAAGACAAGTAAAACCGTTTAACTAAGTAAAATCATTAAAACATGTACAATATAAAACATAATCAAGATAAGAATCTTAGAATAGGGCTTGAATGCTATTTTTTGAAATCATGATCTAAATATAGTTGAACATCATAACATAATCAAGTGATCCAAAGCTGAAATCAGATAAACATGAGTAGAACTGAACATTGGGTCAAACCTGCTTTAGATCATATATATAAATATATCATGAAAGATACACATGCATAACTGAAATCATGAGGAACAATGGGAGACTCATCACGATAGAGCTTACGTAGTTTTGACTTTCACACTCAAGTGGGCAGAGTCGTCCAAAGCTTTTCCAGGGCTAAGGACACTCTCATCATATCGATATCAAGCTGAAGGCCCTTTGGGGCAGGGGAAAGCTCTGAAGTAGGTCCCAAATAATCTGATCATGTCTATGTTGGCTCGTAGTTCTGAGGCATAGGATTGACTAACCCTTAGCCTAGTCGGTGCTAGACACTACTCCCAAAACCATGCATATACTCTCCATCATTTTTTAACGAAGCTAACCATCATTTAGTGACGAAGTTGCATAATCATGTACATATAATATTTGAAATCATAGATGAGGAGTCTTGACTCAAAGCACACCACAAGTTCAACATAATTGGGAGTCTTGACTCCAAAACCAAGTTGTAAGCTAATTGACATGAAATCATAAATCATATTTGAACATATGGGCTTGACCAATACTTAAACATGCTTGAAAATACTTGTTTCACTTGACAACATGATCACATACATGGGTAACTTGAAAACATGTTTTCCTTCTAAATATCTCATCATACTTGAAAATACATCATAGATCTCAACTTTCATGAACTTCTCATGGATGGGCATCATAATTTGTAAAACTTGAAAACATGATTTATAATTGAAAACATTGTAAAACTTTCCCATGAATCATAATTCAATAATAGAAACATACTTAGATCATACCCATGGTAGAAACTTAGGAAATTCATGCGTTTGAGTTAAAACCTCATATAATCAGCATATAAATTTCATGAATTAGAGAGGGATTGGGCATGGGTGTGAACAAATTCACCCATTCATAACCCTACATACCTGAGAGAATCTAATTCTATAACTTCTTTGATTGTCCAAGGAAGAATTGAGAAGAATTTGGAAGGAATTAAGCTTGATTCTAAGCTTGCATGAATGAATAGGAATAGATTAGAATGAACTTACCCATCTTAAAACTCATTATTTCCTAAGATGAAAACAACGTAGTTTAGGCCTTAGGATCATAAGAATTATGGAAAAGCCCTTAATAAACTCGCAAGAAAAAACTTACTGTCAGTCCCAACGAGGGACTGGACGAGTTGTTACCACTGGGCACGAGTCATGATCTCCAGTCATTAAGTACACTGTCCACATATCCTCAAAGGGTCCTCACGAAAGACCTAACGGTTCGTCATTGGTGACCACGACTCGTGGTCACCTCTCATTGCCTTCACTTCCAAAACTCACCTAGGCTCACCACGGGGCACACTACGACTCGTGGTGAAACCAATGAGTCGTGGTAACCCACCAGTTTGGTGCACTACCCAATTCCCCCTACCTTCACTTTATCCATGAAAACGACTCGTGGCCATGTCTGTGGTGACCCAAAACTAGAAATTTCCAACTCAAGTCATACTCCTCACCATGAGTCACTTAACAACTCGTGGTCATCCTAATGGATCACAAGATGACTCGTTCTGTGACCTGGTATAGAAAATCCTATTTTCTTCATTTCAACTCTTGGGTTTGATCTTTGGGCTTTCGGGGTATAACAGTAGTGATGCAACACAGAAAGGTTATAGCCTATGCTTCTAGGCAGCTTAAGGTCCATGAAAAGAACTATCCGACTCATGACCTCGAGTTGGCAGCAGTAGTATTTACCTTGAAATTTTGGAGACACTATATGTACGGGTTCCATACAGATGTGTTTACGGACCACAAGAGTCTACAACACGTGTTTACCCAGAAGGATTTGAATCTACATCAGAGAAGGTGGTTGGAGCTTCTCAAAGACTATGATATGAGTGTCCTTTATCATCCGAGTAAGGCCGATATGGTAGCATACGCTCTTAGCAGACTTTCTATAGAGAGTGTATCTCATGTAGATGAGGCGAAAAAAGAGTTGGTGAAGGATGTGCATCGGCTTGCACGACCAGGAGTTCAATTTATTGATTTGACAGATAGAAATATCATTGTTCAGAATGGATCAAAATCCACTTTGGTGACTGAAGTTAAGGCTAGGCGAGACGAGGATCTTATTTTGGTAAAGTTGAAGGAAGAGGTTCAGAATCAGAGGTTGAGGTCTTCTTCCAAAGGGGAGATGGTGTACTTCGATATTAGGGTGGTTTGTGTGTTCGATGTGTTGATGGTTTTAGAGACCGGATGTTGCATGAGGCTCATGATTCTCGATATTCTACACATCCAGGTACAACCAAGATGTACCGTGACTTTCAGAAAGTCAAATGGTTGAATGGTATGAAGAAGGACATAACAGTGTTTGTGGCTAAGTGTCTGAATTGTCAACAGTTGAAAATTGAGCGTTAAAGACCTAGAGGTGTGCTTCAAGACATTAGTATACCTACCTGGATGTGGGAGGAAATCATTATGGATTTCATCACAGGGTTGCCTCATACTCGTTGACAGTATGATTCTATTTGGGTGGTTGTAGACAGATTGACTAAAGCAGCTTATTTTCTACTGTTGAAGAATATCGGTTCAACAGAGGATTATGCCAAACTGCATATTCAGGAAGTAGTTTGGCTATATGGGGTGCCCTTGTCTATTATATTAGATAGAGGTACTCAGTTTACGTCCCAGTTTTAGAGGTCGTTTAAGAAGGGACTGGGTACTCAGATCAAGTTTAGCACAACTTTCCACCTAAAGACAGATGGTCTAGCTGAGCAGACTATTCAGACTCTTGAGGATGTGTTAAGAGCGTGTGTGATTGATTTAAAAGGTAGTTGGGATGATCATTTACCTCTCATCGAGTTTTCATATAACAACAACTATTATTCCAGCATTCAGATGGCTCCGTTTGAGGCTCTTTATGGGTGGAGGTGTAGATCGCCCATTGGTTGGTTTGAAGGCGGTGATGCTACGTTGATAAGGAAAGATTCAGTCCATGAGGCTATGGAGAAAGTCCAACTTATAAGGGAAGGGTTGAAGACAACTTAGAGTCGTCAAAATTCCTATGCGAATATGAGGAGGAGAGAACTTGAATTTGAAGTTGACGATTGGGTGTTTCTGAAAGTGTCTCTCATGAAGGGAGTGATGAGATTTAGAAAGAAGGGTAAGCTTAATCCCTGGTATGTTGGCCCATACAAGATTGTCAATCGTGTTGGCAAGATGTCCTATGAGTTGTATTGACCCGGCCTTGGTTTTTCTAGTGGAGAGTGTAGGTGTGAAGGGTAGCCTTAGCTATGAAGAGGTTCCGGTTGAGATCCTTTATTTTAAGGTTCGGAAACTGAGGAACAAAGAGGTAACTTGAGTAAAGGTTTAGTGGAGAAATCAGCATGTTGAGGGAGCTACGTGGGAAGCCGAAGTATATATGATGGCAAAATACCCGCATTTTTTCCCTTCCAGCTCAGTTCCATCTTGAGGTATTAGATTCCTCCTTAATACTCTATTCATTTTTATGTTCAGTTCATGTGTTCCATTTTCTTTCATGTCAGTGCATGTATATATAATCTATGAATTCAGTTCAGTCATGTATTTTAGTTCGGAATCAGTCACTTCATCAATTTCAACTTCAGATGTTCAGTATTTGGGATGACAGTTCTTTTCCCCAGCTTTTCAATATGTTCTTCCACATTTGAGGATGGATTTTCCCAGCGGGGAGATATTGTTATACACCAAAGTCCCTAAGATCAGACTCGAGGGTTCAAGCAGAGAAAACAGGAAATACTACATCAGGTCACAGGATGAGTCGTCCAATGATCCGGTGAGGACACTTCAAAAGTCGTGAAGTGACTCATGAAGTGAGTTGTGGTCAAGGTGGTCAATGATAGAAGATTTGATTTTCCCGCAGATGGCACAAGGGGAGTCACGAGCTGTTGTCTGACTCACGACTCGTGAAGTGAGCAGTTGTCTGGCCAATGTTTTCAGAGAGGGTCTTCTTTCCATTGGACTTCATGACTTGGACTCCACCAGTTGTCGTGTGCACTACGAGTCATTATGTCACTCGTGGTGACTGGCAGAGTGCAATATTCCCGCATTTTAGTACAGGGTATTCTCGTAATTTCTAAGAACCTAAGTGCTAAACTACATCATTTTAAGATTAGTTAGAAGGGTATTTAATGGTGCTTAAACTATCCTAAGACTCCCCATTCCATGTATGCAAGATTAATAGTTCATTGGAGATCAAGCTAGAGGATTCCTTAGGTTCTTCATCAATTTACCTGGGTTTTCAAGGGAGATTGTGAAATCGAAGTACCCAAGTATGTAGGGTTATGAATAGGAGTATTCATTCACTCTCATGCCCAAATCCTCTTCTAAATTCATGAAATTCAAGGCTGATGATTCCATGGGGTTTAAACCAATTTGTGAAAATTCTCTATGTATCTATCGTGGGTCGATTCTATTCATGTTTCTAATATTGTTTTAAGATTCATGGACATGTTTTATATATATTTCAATTACAAATTATGATTTCAAAGTTTTGAAAATATAATGCCAATTATGAAAGCTCATGAAGGGTAAAGATTATGATCTATGTTTTCAAGTTATGATGAAATTTCTATAGTAGAATTATGATTTCAAATTTACCCATGTCTATATCCATGATTTTGACTATGAAGTTTATTTCAAAGCATGTTTAAATTTGGGAAAGCCCATGTGATCAAGTATGTTTTATGATTTACTTCAATTTCATGACATTAGCTTACCACATGGTTTTTGAGTCTAAACTCCCACTTTTCAGCTTGTGGTATGGTTTGAGCCAGGGCTCCTCATGTTCAGTTTTTTGACTATGTATACATTGTTATGATTAGCTTCATCGAAAGGCGATGGTTCAGATTCATTGAAAAATGATGGAGAGTGATGAGTTGGTAATTTACGAACTCATTAGGCTCTTAAGCATGAGCTTTAGTCTAGTTTTCAAGCAATTTAGATGGATTTTATGTCCTTTTTGCCTTTTTGTGTGCAGATATCTAATTTGTAGAAAAGACCATGAAAGGAATAAAACATAAGGGAATCAGGTGAAAACGGTGCTTCACCAGAGAAGACCGGCGAAACGCCGAAGACCACTACATTGGGGAATTAAAGCAACCGGTGATCGCAGATGCCGACCGATGACTCGCCGGATGAATTGCCTACCGAAGTTTGTGAGTGCTTGATCACAGAGAAAAAAATTGATGGATCACAGTTGGAGACCGGTGAATCACTGAAGGAAACATCGAAGTACACTGTAATACACTACAGGAGCATCCAATGATAGCTGGCGGTTTGCGGAATGCTATCGGTAAACCATCGGTACTCTAGCAAGTAGCAGGACGCCTGTATAGGGGAAAATGTGTCCAACACTGAAAAATAAAGTTGGAGTACCATACTTTTGGATATATTCTTGAGGGAAGTACTCAGTACCCATCAGATCTTAACTTTTGGCTTTTTGAGAATATTCTCTTTGTAGAAGAAGAATGAAAGAATTCTATTGGTGGAAATTGTAAAGGATTGTTTTTTTTCTCTTCTTCTTCCTCCATAGCAAGGCGCTACCATTGTTGAAGACTTATTGTTGAATTTGATTGCTACTCCTATTATTGAATTCAATGAGTTTATTGTTAAATGTGCTTTTGAATTTCTTAACTATTAGTAGCTAAATAATTAACTAGAGGTGTGTGGTGATGCTCAATTAGATTGGGTATTGCTAGAGTCATCTCAATATTATTTAATTAGTGTACACCTGTTAAATTCTCTCCAACCTATAATTGAAGATCCACGGTTGCAGATGTAAGTCTATTTATTCTTAATTTTTTCTTGAAAGAAAAGAATTGAGCATTGGAAGAGAATTTAATTGTGGACATGGATGTGATGTTGTGGAATTTGGTTAGAAATAGTCAAAACTACATTCTCACGCTTAAATAATATATAATATCTAGAAATTAGCGAAGCTATTAATTGAAATATGATCGGATTGATTTAATTGTGTCTAGTGGTTTGAAAGAATTCTAGCAAGAGGCATTTATGATCTTGAAAAACATCAAATGCCCACCTGCCCGAGGTTATTTATAAAATTTGAACATATGAGATGACCTAGAATGACCATATTTATTTAGTATATCATCTACACTTCACCATTAGTCTTTCACATTATTGTCGACAACCTTGGTCATTTTGATATCTTAATCAACCGAATTAGAATTAACACTCTATTGTTAATCTCAATCTCCCCCAAAATGTTTATTTCCTTGTCATTTCCGAGTGGTGCAAACTAAATTCAATTTCCCAAGCAACACTCGTGCATATCATTCACTAGTCTCTGTGGGATTCGACCTCGACAGCCGTCGGGATATTATTTTTGATACAATGACCGTGTATGCTCTTTTTTAACGAATAGTATAGTTTGCACATGATAAAAAATGGTGTCGTTTCCGAGGACTAGCGCTTGATAAACTTGTATTAATTGTTAATTTGAATTAGTCTTGCATCGTAGGTCTTGACATTAAGTTTGATGTTCTTGTTAGGATAAAGTCATATGAGTCATCATTCACAAGCAGGGGATAACTCAGTATAGGGTAATATGGAGCATGAGAAAGATAATTCGGTGATGACCGATGTTGTGGTAGCCATTTGCCTACCGCCTACGGTAGGGAATGTCTTTTCCATGTCACAAGTACAAAGCTACATTTGCTACAGATGAAAGGACTTTTTGGGGGCAAACCATGTGAGGACGAAAATCGCCATTTGAGGAATTTCTTAGAGATCTACCAGCCTTTCAACATAACCAATATAAGTCAAGAGTATATAAAGTTGAGGCTTTTTCCATTTTCCCTAATTGGAGAGGCGACGATGTTGTTGGAAGAACTCCCTCCGAGCTGCATTACATCATGGCAACAATTGACTGAGGCATTCTTGGATCGTTTCTTCCCTCCATCTAAAATGTTACAGCCGAGGGATGATATCACGAACTTTAGACCAGAGCCAGGAGAACTGTTTCATGAAACATGGTTAAGGTTCAAGAAGATGGTTTCCCTTTACCCCAACCATGCTCTTTCAGATGGAATGCTCCTTCAAAATTTCTATTGGGCCCTATACTCTATTAACAAGTCCCATGCCAATAATTTAGCTGGAGGATTAATCATGGATTAAACATATGGATTAGCTAAGGCCCTCTTAGACAAAATGACAAACACAAATAGGTCATGGCACATGAGAGAGACTAATGTGTCGACGCATGACATTGGCTCTAGTGTATTGGCAGCTGATTATGGAAAAGAGATGAAGTGTGAGATGAAAATCTCGCTAAAATGATGATGCAGCTAGAACTAATGACCAAACATGTGCTGGGGGCAGGGCCCAAGGTTGTCAATGTTGTGGGTATGCAAGGTCTATTGCACTTTGAAGGAGAATCTTCGCTAGCGAGGTACGATGAGGAATGATAATACATGGGAAATCAGATGGGGGGTTCTCGACCTGGGTTTCAAGGGACTAATCAAGGTCCTTGGCTCCCAAGGGAGGAGAACCACGGTTGGAGAAACAATGATGAACAGGGATGGCTTGAAAGAAATGAAAGATGGGGCAATAGAGAGAAAAATTGAGAGGGAGACCATTACCACCAAAGTTCAAACCCATATGTTCCCCCTCCTAAAGCTAAGAATGCCCAAATTCAGTCAAGTGTGAGTGACGCAGGTAGCTCAAAAATTGAGGAGATGTTAGAAAGAGTCCTCAAGAAAGTGGAATCAACTGACAGCGGGGTCGAGGAATTGAAAGGAGACGTATCTAGCCTTTCCTAGACGATGAGCATTCAGCCTCCATTAAGCATTTGGAAGCTTAAATGAACCACTTGTCCGCTCAAATGAATCCCCAAATGAAGGGAACACTCCCAAGAGATACAATGCCAAACCCAAAGAAAGATAACCAATGCATGACTATTGTTACTAGGAGTGGTAAATTGGTTTGATATGCGAGAGTGAAGCGGGAGGAGGTTGTTGCTCCTAAATCAAATGGGGAAAATGAATTTGATGAGGTGCCAAAAACACAAAGTAGAGGTGAAAAAAGTGAAGATGAAAGTGAGGGAAAGGATGATGAAGTTCCCTCACATGTTGATGAAGAAGAGGCAGACATAAAGGCCTCAAATGATGAAGAACTTGAACAAAGAGCTCCACCCCCTTATCCACAAAGGTTGGCTAAGAAAAAGAAGGATGAACAGTTCAACAAATTCATTGATATGTTCAGCAAATTATCCATTAATATACTATTGGTGGATGCCCTACATCAAATGCTCGGATATGCAAAATTCATGTGATCCCGCGTTACATTGGCATTTCGTAGATCGGAACTCGCGACTTGCCGCTTTATTGCCGGTGCCTAGCCTATTGCCCTAGTTTACTATTACTCATCGGTGGGTCAGCGGCGGTCCGTGGATCCCATCCTGTTGCTCTCCGCTGCTGCTAATCCTTTGAAAGATAATTTTGCATCTTTGCTTCTCATCTTAATGTTAGTATAAAGTTTAGTTATTTTATTTTAAGACATTATGTCTGCCACTAAAATCATGCTTGTAGAAAATGTTTTCATCTAGGAGCATCGGCAAAGGCAAGGCCTCAACCTTCTCAACCACCAAAGGCAAAGGAAAGGAAAAAGCTTCCACAACACCCACCGACTCTAGGGAGGCATCATCTTTTGTGTGCCCGACATGAAAGGGTACTACACCATATGCAAGGGACGGTCGATAACAGTNGTATAGGGTTGAGTCCCAAAACTTTACTCTTTGTTTACATGAAAGGGTACTACACCATATGCAAGGGACGGTCGATAACAGTGGAAAAGAGGTTTGATTTGGCGGGACTGCATGGTGACTTTTCCAACATCACCTCTTAGTTCATCGAAAGGTAGTGGCATGCTCTCGCCAGTACTCTCTCAGACTACTACCCCAGCTTGGTGCTGGAGTTCTATGCTTCCTACCAGGCTAGATAGAACATCATGAAGCATAAAGGCAAAATTGATAAAGTCCCCTGCCTACCATCATTTATGGTACGTGGGTTGGAGGTAGGCATAACTATGGTAGAAATCAATTATCTATTCTAGGAAGAAAAAATATATCAGGGCACAGAGAACATGTCCATGATTGCGGACATGAAAAATTAGTTCTCCTAGATAGCCCTCATCATCATTGTTGACACTATGCTATGGGACTCCATGGGTGGCAAATTTTCTCACCATGATCTGAAGTTCGAGGCCAAATTATGGTTGGATTTTATCTATGGCCGCATCATTCCTTCAAAAAATGAGCAGCAGGTAAGCTTGGAGACAATAATTCTCATAGGTTGCATCATGTCCGGAGTACCCATTAACTATGGGGAGATTGTGGCCCAGCAAATGAAGCGGAAGGCAAGACAGGCCAGCTCCTCCATGCCATATGTTGTCCGCATTTCCCTACTGTGTTTACAAGCGGGAGTGCCATTGTTCCCTGATGAGACCCCTGTCCCTTCATCAGGAGTTATCGCGTTAGACAGGAAAAGAGATGCTGAGGCACCCGCATTTAAGAGGAAGAGAATGCAAACTTTTGGGTTGGCAGAGGGATCAATATCCCCTGGGTTGGAGAAGTGACCACATGCCCCTGATTTGAATGTGTCCCACCAAGAAGATACAGGCCAAACCTTTGGTGACACACCTCTTAGGGGAGCATTACCCCTCCAACATCCTCCCAGCCGAGAGGTCTCCACAAACTTGTGGAAATTACCAACTCTCATGAGAGCCAACTCCAAAAGTTGGCTAGGAGTCTCCCTACAGTCATTGCTCAAATGGTCAAACGGAAGATGAAATTGATGTATGACAACCTTACAACATTATGCAAATGGGTATATGTAGTGGAAGGGGCTTTCGTCTCTCTCCGAACCTAGGTGTGATAGTGGAAATGTCGGACACCTATGGAAGTGCCTGACATGAGCGCTCTTGACGCTGAAATGGCTGCTTCTTCCACAGTTCGAGGCCCAATTGATGGTCTATTTGAGGGATTGGGAGATCACACCTACGATCTGGGAGAGGCTAGTTTTGATGGTGTCGCAGGAGTAGGAGATGCTGCTGATGATGAGGATGAGGAGTGAGCTGCTCAAGGAGTCTCTTACCTCTTTATTTTGCATGCATATATTGGGG
>JACEIK010001612.1:40256-51163 GCA_018107945.1 Datura stramonium | reverse complement strand
TTTATTTTGAGATGAGTTGATGTATCCCTTATAAGGCTTTTGTTTTTTTTATTATTATCTGATGAAGAATAGTGAGCCTTTGTCGGGCTCAATTTTTAATCTTTTTTATTATTGCCCTTGTCGGGCTTGTGATGTTGAAAAATATGAATGGCTTGGTTGAGTACTTGGATGTATGTTAGTGTGCTATGAAAATGGATTCGTGTTTTGAATTTATTATGCCTTTATTACCCAAGTCCTTTGTTTGTTCGCTCATGTAAATAGTAAAATAATAATCAAACTTCAAGTGTCTTCTTCATACCATGGCTCTTTCCCAAGGAGCAATTCTTTGTTTTTTCTTTCTTTTTATTGTCAAACCGATTTGGAACTTTCTGATGATAGATTGAGTGGCGACTTTCTTCAGGGAAACTTCCATGTCATTTTTTGAGTCTTTTATGGAGCTGTTTTGAGAGGTACCACCAGAAAAAAATTGAAAATGAGAAATAATTAACAGGCATTTGAAACGAGAATGTAGCACTTTTTGTCATACTTTGTAGATTCCTCGTTTGACTTATAAAGTTGCATGTTCTGATGTCTTAAATCAAGATCTTGTGTGGATAATGACTTTTGTGGACTCTTTAGGTGTGATGCCTTGTGCGGTAAGGAAATTTGTGAATCTCATGCACAACTTCTTGTCTAGAACATGCCGTAAGTGTGAATCAAGGCAAAATCCTAGATTTTTCTGCACGTAGAATATGATCTTAGGCTCTCTTTTATAAGTCACTTCAACCAAAATGACCTCCTTGACCATTAACCTTTGATAGCCAACATTTTAGCCTTGAATCTATTCTTAGAAACTACATTACAAGCCTAATGACCATTTTCTTTAACCGTTCTATTTGGAACGCGTCCCCCCTAATGGCTAGTAATGAAACAATGAAAAAAGGGGGTTCAAGACAAAGAAATAGGGAGAGATAAGGAAGTGAATGTGAAATGAGGCAAAAGCCTAAGTTTGGGGGTTTGCAAAGATTGGGGGAAAAGAATGAGTGGCCTAAAAGTTGAGGTAGCACAAATTATTTTTTATGAGATGAGTGAACTAATAAGTTTATGAGCATTGAATCATCAAAAAGGACAAAAATTGTTAATAGGTGATATCTCTTGCATAGGGAAGGCTAAGTGTTAAATTCTTAGATGATATAAGGGTGGCTTGTGTTACAGCAAAAAGATGAAGATGATAAGCAGTGAAAAATGTAGGGGAGTGATCTGAGCAAGATGATGGGATGTTGCAAGTTTGTCAAGGAATTAGGGAGGCATTAGTCACTAAAGCTAAACATTTATCCTACCCTTAGCCCTAGCCTACATTATGATCCACAAGTCCTAAGTGATTTTAAGTGCAGTTGCTCTACATTAGAGGCGAATTATATGAAGGGCAAGCCTATGGGTCGGGTTGTATGCATGAAGATTTCTTTTTGGAGAGTGAGTGCAATCTTCTATTTTCGCAATACCTTGTGTGAATGCATTGATTTCATGATAAAAAAATTAGGGATTTTCTCTTTGGTGAGTGGCATCATCCCTTATGAGGACACAATTGCATTAAAGGTAAATTTGTGCATTGGACATGAGAAATGCATGCTCTAAGGTAAGCTTTTAATGTGCAATGATCATGAATTGAGATTCTATGTGTACCTCGTAGACAAGTTATGCCCTCGTTTTGCAAAATGAAAGCTCTTGTGAACCATGTTTTCGAATGGTTGTGGCCTCTTGAAATGTTTCCATCTTTCTTGTTTTAGGGGAATTGGTTTCTCTTTTTCGGTGAGTTGGTGAGCATTTTTGAATTGTGCTGAGTCAACTGGTTATTGATGCATAAGCTTGTATGGAGTGGCATGTTTTTCATCTAATAATAACTGCATTACTTGAGGACAAGCAATGGTTCAAGATTGGGGGTTTGATGAGTTGGTAATTTACTAACTCATTAGGCTCTTAAGCATGGGCTTTTGTCTAGTTTTAAAGTCATTTAGATGGAATTTATGCTCTTCTGGCTTTTTGTGTGCACATATCTCATTTGTAGAAAAGAGCAAGAAAAGGAGAAAAAAGAAGGAAATCGGGTAAAAACCGGCGCTTTACTGGAGAAGACCGGCGATACGCCAGCCAAACAGCGAAGACCACTGCCCTAGGAAAGTAAAGAAACTGGCGATCGCGTACACCAACCGGTGACTCACCAGTTGAATCACCTACCAACACTTGAGAGTGTTGGATCACAGAGAAAAAAAATCAGCGGAGCACGGTTGGAGACCAATGAATCACCGAAGGAAACACCTAAGGACACTGGAATTTATTGCAGGAGCATCCAATGATAGTCGGCAGTTTGTGGAATGCAACTACAAATCGCCGGTACTCTCGCAAGTACCAGAACATCTATATACGGGAAAATGTGTCTGACACTGAAAAAGAGATTTGGTGTACCCTACTTTTGGAAATATTCTAGAGAGAAGTACTTTGTACCCATCAGATCTTTACTTTAGGCTTTTTGAGAATATTCTCTTTGTAGAAGAAGAAAGTAAGAATTCTATTGGTGGAAATTGTAAAGGGTTGTTTTTCTTTCTCTTCTTCTTCCTCCATAGAAAGGTACTACCATTGTTTAAGACTTATTGTTGAATTTGATTTTGCTACTCATATTATTGAATTCAATGCGTTTATTGTTAAATGTGCTTTTGAATTTCTTAACTATGAGTAGCTAAATCATTAACTAGAGGTGTGTGGTGATGAATGCTTAATTAGATTGGGTATTGCTAGAGTCATCTTAATATTGTTGAATTAGTGTAAATCTGTTAAATTCTCTCCAACCTATAATTTAAGATCCATGGTTGCAGATGTGGGTCTAGTTGTTCTTACTTGATTTTTTCTTAAAAGAGAAGAATTGAGTATTAGGAGAGAATTTAATGCTGGACATGGATGTGATGTTGTGGAATTGGGTTAGAAATAGTCAAAAGCACATTCTCACTCCTAATTAATAACTAATATATAGAAATTAGTGCAGCTATTAATCTAAATCTTCTCGGGTTGATTTAATTGTGTTTAGTGGTTTGAAAAAACTCTAGCAAGAGGCATTTATGAGGTTGAAAAACATCAAATGCCCACCTGCAACAGGTTATTTACACAATTTGAACTTATGATATGACCTAGCAGGAGCCTATTTAGTTAGCATATCATATACACCACACCTCTAGTCTTTCACATTATTGCCGACAACCTTGGTCATTTTTCTATCTTAATCAGCCGAATTAGAATTCATACTCTATTGTTAATCTCAATCTCCCCAAAAATATTTATTTTCTTGTTATTTTGGAGTGGTGCCAACTAAATCCAATTTCCCAAAAAATACTTGTACATATCATTCACTAGTCTCTATAGGATTCGACCCTGATACCCATCAGGATATTTATTTTGATACAATGACCGTGTATGATCTTTTGTAATGAAGAGAATAGTTCGCAAGTTATCCCAGAGCATATGCATGTTTTTGGGAGTAGTGTCTAGCACCGAGTAGGCTAGGGGTTAAGACAACCCCGGTCCTTAGAACTACGTGCTAACTTAGGTTTATTCAGATTCTTTGGGACCTCCCTTGTGAGCTTTCGCTGCCCCTGAGGGGCATTCAGCTTGATATCAATATCATGTAGCGCCCTTCGCCCTAGCAAGGATTTGGACGATGCAGCCCACTTGAGTATAATAGTAGGGACCACATAAGCTCTATCGTGGTAATGTTGGTTACATGACGAGTCTCCCATTGTTCTTCATAATTTCAATTATGCATGTTCATTAGTTATGATATTAGTTTTCAGCAGGTTTGACCCAATGTTCAGTTTTTCTTATGATCATCAGCTTCAGCTTTGGGTCATTCGATTCAGTTACAAGATTCAGCTATATTTAAATTATTTTTTCAGATAATAGAATGCAAGCCTTACTCTCAGAATCTTATGATGAAATATTTTATGATATGCATGATTTCAGTTTTACTTACCCATCTAGTTTACTTACTTTGCATACTCGGTGCATTCTAAGTACTGACTGCATACTCTTTGATGTATCTTTTCATGACGTAGGCTCGAACATTCAGGAACAGTTTCACTACTAGTCACTTCTCATAGTTAGCATATCCAGCTCGTTGGTGAGTCCTCATCAATCCAGGACCTTTGAGTCCTCTTATTATCAACATCTTTCAATTTCAGTCTATTAATGAGTTGGGGTCTTGTCCCATCAACTCGTCAGTATGTAGAGGCTTATCAGACATAGTATGTATTCATCTCCGGATTAGTGTTGTGTATTCCGTTGTATCAAATGTTTTAAATATTCAGACTTCCGCTATATCAGATGTTAGTTTTAGCTTTATTATTTGAGCTTTAGATTTATGTTCATGCAATGACTCGACTTGGAGCCACTTATAGTTCTAGGTTCTATGTCTCGATCCAGGCCTATGTTCGGGTCTTGACAACATATGTTTTGAACCATTATTGTACTATTCAAGAAAACACAAGTAAAATGGAGAAATTGTTTGGAGATTATTCTACTAAACACGGAATGTAAATTAAACTAATAACTAAATTCATTTGTAAAGAGTTTGTAATTCCAATGATGATTGAGATTCGAGGTTTTGGCACTTTTGCTTTCAGATGTAGTTTTAGGATTCAAATACGCCAGACAACGTTCTTATAAGATTGCTAGTTGCAAGTTACAAACTCAT
Organism: Datura stramonium; assembly: GCA_018107945.1. Lineage (NCBI taxonomy): Eukaryota > Viridiplantae > Streptophyta > Magnoliopsida > Solanales > Solanaceae > Datura > Datura stramonium. The sequence continues at coordinate 46,449 of JACEIK010001612.1, read as the reverse complement.
TTCACAACTATTCTCCCGAATAGCCAAAAACTATCTCATGAACCCTATAACCTATATCTCTATGGTTGTAGGAGAAATATGAGACGACAGTTGAAGTTACTCGACTCAACTGAATAGGGTTGCAGGGTATATCCCTATCCTTAACAACAAAATCAACTCTTGAATTATTTGAACAAGATAATTGAAGCCTATTATATGCCTCCTTTTAAACCTTTTAGTACCTCTCCTGAGTTCAAATAAGATCCAACAAATAATATTCAAAAGGTGATCAATCTAATGAATAAGCATGATAAAAAGTAAGCATAAACAACTAATCGAAAGTCTAGCATAAATGAATATTCATACTACAACCATTAGACATGACCAAAACCCCAGAACAAGAGCTTAGCCACTTTTATTCAAGTGCAAAACTAAAGAAATCATCTTTCGAATTAAGAAAGGTAAAACTAAAGAAGAAAAACCTAAGAAGATAATCAACTTCTTGTCTCTCCACCAAAAGACTGCGTACAATGATCCATCTGATGAAAGATTCCTAAAAATACCCTAGAAAAAGTATTTATAAGCTAGGTAACAAATAACTTCTTTCCCTCAAGTAATTCATCTTTTAGACTTAGAAAAATCCATCCCGACAAGGCCCTGGCGTACAATTCCATCCATCTCGCCAGACTTGGCTTGAAATTCTTCTGAAGTTTGGATTCCGGCGTGCCACTTCAACCATCTCACCAAGGTGTTAGTCAAAATTTTGTAGTTCAGGTGTTGGTGCACCACTTCTCTCAATGCACCAAAGTGCTAGAATATTTTTCTTCTGAAGTTTGGGATCTGGTGTGCCACTTCAACCATCTCGATAGAGTGTTAGAAAAAATTCTGGAGTTTAGGATTTGGTGTGCTACTACAACCATCTCCCCAGTGTTAGAAAAAATTCTGGAGTTCGGACTCTCATGCGCTACTCTAGCTATCTCACCAGGCCAAACTTTTTCTCGATTTCTTGTTTCTTCACAACTTGGACCATTTTTGAGTATATTTCCATATGTTACCTGCTAAAATCATCTAAAAACATTTGTTAAGTCATTTCACACACACATAAAATCATCTCAAAATATGATAAAAGATGGGTAAAAGTATGGTAAATGGGTATAAGAATATGCCCAATCAACACTTCTCCAATAAAGGAGGTGGCTATGGTTGTTGACAAGAAGAAATTTACCAATGAGTGTCATGTTTGAATCCCACAAAGATTGAGGTTAGATTATCCAAATATCATAAATCAACTCACACAAGTAAGTGTCATGCCTCAACAATGTAAACTATGAATTGGGGAAAAACTGTATGCAAGTATCAGTTTCAAAAGTAAATGCAAAGCGGGGAAAATGATTTGTTGCTAGCAACGGGAGTTACTAGGGGTGTGCATTTTATGGATAGCCTTGGCTTTGTCTACACCCTATGTCTTTCAACCAAACAAGGTGTATTTACCATGGGTTTTCTCAAATCCCAATGTCGTAAACAACTACACAACCAACAATGATTGAGGAAGGGTTAGCCTATTTTTAGATCTAACCCTTTAATGGAGTGTGACTTTGGGTTAGGACTATCTCTAGCTCCAACCCATAAACCGAACACTCCAATTCTCCACTATAGAATTCTTACCCAACCTTACTTCCTTGTTTCAAGAAAAATCAAAGTTAGAAAGATTAATCAATTATTGCAACCATTAATTATTAAATTAAAACTTGAACAAAATAATAAATCCATACTCTCTAATCGAATCTAAGAATACTTAATCAATACTCTCCCTAATCTAGACACCCATCATGCACAGACACCCCTAGCACGAAATTTAGCTACTCATAATCAAAGAGAGAGAAATTTTACTGATAAGGAATTTCTCCAAACTCATCATATTAAGTAAATTAATTTAATTCCAGCTCAAGGTCTTAAACTATGGTGGTTATCCTATTGAAGAAGAAAGCAAAAAATGTGCTTTACATATCTCCATGATGTACTCTCTATTCAGTGTAATTTCATGATATATACAATTAGGGGTAAGATCAACATATATTCTCCGCACAGCTATCCAAAAATTCCCTTGGAAGTTTCTTAGATAAACATGTGCCTTTCTTGATGATTTTTCCCTTCAACCAATAATGCAGGTCATTTGCATGGCATCTGCGTTTCGCAGATGCCAATCGACAGCTCACAGGTCACTTCTTAGGCTTAGGCATTGTCCTTTGCATGTCATCTGTAGTGGAATATGCAGTTTGTAGATGTGAATCTATGGCTTGCATGTATGACTCATCAAATATCTAGCTTTATCTACTTGGAACCTGTATTTCGCAGGTGCCCATATGTGGCATGCATGTCCCTTTCCTTCCAGCAAATTGCTTTCAGTACAATTCTTCCATTTTCTTTGACTAAGTTAAATTCTTGCACAAACAAAAAAGAACAGGCATAAAACCTTCCTAAATTATGTGAAAACAAATCAATAGTTCATGCTTAAAAGCCTAATGAGTTGGTAAATTACCAACTCATCAAACCCTCAAATGTGAACTATTGCTTGTCCTCAAGTAAGACATTCACTTAAAAGAAGAACGGACTTAAGCATCTCACATCATTAGAGCTGCGCATATGACTATTAAGAATCAAGACAACCCCAAAATCAAACACAGACTCAAAAATAAAAAAGACTCAAACAAGTGCACAAATTTCAGTTAGTACCACCATGAACACTCGATCAAGATCATTATCATTCTTTCAATTCAAAATAGGGGACATTTTTTTCTTTGACCAAAAAACATCTCACTCACAATGAAATTCACAAAAATAAGGATTATAAGATGATGCAAAAATGCTCACTCTCTCAAAGATATTCAAGTGTACATACATTGAACCATAGCTTGCCTTTCATGTAACTCGTCACTAATATAGAGTCACCAAACTTGGAATCACTAAGGAATTGCGGGTCATAACGTAGGCTAGAGGTAAGGATAGGACATCTTTTAGTTCAAGTGACTCAAACATCCCTAATGCTCTTCTGACACGAATCAACATCCCACTTAAAAGATGGGGTCAACTTCATCTTAGCTCTCCTTTTCACAATCCTAAATTTGTCCAAAGATCCATCCTTTCAAATGCCTTAAATTTCTACATTAAGCCTCCTCCATAAAAGAGATAGCAACACTCAATTTTTTCTTCTTCTTTTAATCAAAGGTTTTTTAACCAGCCATTTTTTTTTATATTAAGCAACCGGTGAAACCTTGCATTGAAGCTCAACCCTCTTTTTCCTTTTTGGGCACACCCCCAAACATAGGTTTTTTCCTACATGACATTTCATTTTCTCTTACTCTCCCAAATCTTGTGCTTTAAGCCCCTATTTTTCTTTCGTCTCTAGCAATTAGGGAGGAATAGGTGCCAAAGTAGAGGATTCAAAAAGGGTTTAAGGTTTGTAATGCAGTTTCCAAGAAAAATGTTTAAGGCTCAAATATTGGTTAGATATGATCAATGTAAAAGGAAGGCCTTGTTTTCTATGAAGTGACTATACAAAAAGGGCTAAGGTCATTTTTCAAGCTCAACTATAACTAAAATTTCACCTTGAATCACATTCGGGGCAAGTTCTAGATGATATGCATATACAAGAATTACGAAAACACTCTTACTGCACAAGGCATCACACACCAAGGAGTTTTAGCTATTAACAAGATCAATTTAAAAAGGAATGACCTTTAACAAGCTATTCCGAGTTTTGCACGCTACTTTTGCGAATCAAGAAGACAAACAAAGAATGTAGACATCATGACAAGAGAATGCTTTTTTTCAAATTCATCTGTCCCTTTCCTCTCAGAAATCACATTTCTTGGTCCAAGTAAAAAGTTGTCTTGTGCCGCTCACAATGGGTGCAACATGGACTCAAAATGATAACTAAAACATGGAAATTTCCCTTAAGAAATTTTCCTCTCAAACCATCATAGGAAAATTTCACCCAATTGGACACAAAACATAAATATAAGAAAACATTTCTCCTTGGGAAAGAGTCGTGGTATGAAGAAAACAATCGGTGGTAATTTACTAACTATTATTTAAAAAGGACATTGTAATGCCCGAGTAGTAAGACAATTGGAGTATAATACCAACCCGACAATGGCAACTCATATCATCAACACAAGAAAAATAAACGCCCGACAAGGCCAAAAGTGAAAATCAATATAACACAAGCCCGACAATGGCATTCATTCATCTAAATTAAATCATTCAAAAAAAAACAAGCCCAACAAGGGAGACAATATCCCAACAAAACAAGCCTGACAAGGGCATCAATATAAAAATAAAAAGAGAACATCCCACCCCCAACTAAAATGCGAACATTGTTCCCAATGTTATCAAATAAAGAAAATAAAGGGCTAAGGACTTTCTACTAGCTACTCTTCATCATCATTCTACTGTGTTGTATCTGCACTAGAACCTGTGTCGCCTCTGCGAGAATGAGCTATGCCCAGGGACTCTAATAGCACATCCTACAACCTTGGAGAAACATCAGCACCATCTTCTTCCTGCTCATCCTCCACAACCTCCTCTAGGTCCCCAAGTAAGTCATCAATTGCCCCCCCCCCCCGTGGTGTACGGGGCATCCATAGNCATATAAGAAGCTCAAATTAGTGTTAGATAGTGGGGCCTTATGCTTCAGCTCTCTCACATCAACCCATAGAGATGCCACTGCTCCCTCAACCATGTCGACTCTAGAGAAAAACTTGTTTAAGATATCAAACACATTTTTCAACGCATTTTTTACCGATTTCTAGATCAGGGATAGCAAAGTTTTTGCCAGTTTTGTGATCTGAGTTGCATGGGAATGAGTCATATATTCTAACTTCTAAATCCCACTAGGTCTAGAGGATGTTGGTGGTGGTGAAGACCCTAGAGGTGACGTCTCCTCAGAAGCATATCTCGACAATTCGGGAGTAGGCTCATTGAGGTCCTGTGCCAATAGGGCATCATAAATGTCATGTGTTGTGGAATCCTAATGGATATCCCAAGAGTGCATTCTCCTCTTTTTTCTTTTGGGAGCATCAACCTCCCGCTTCTTGTCAGTATTAATAACTCTTGTATTGGAGCTAACATGCTCATCATCAAAATAGGGGACCCCCGCTCTAGCACAACATTGGTAAATCAATACAGGGAATGGCATGGAGAGAGACAGTTGGCGAGCCTTCCTTTTTATCTGCATGGAGACCACCTCTTCGCAGTTCATATATACCCCGGACATAATGCAGGCTATTAAGATGGCAGCCTCCAAGTGCACCGTTTAGTTATTTCTGGATGGAATGAGGTGAGAACACACCAAGTCTAACCACAACTTTGCTTCAAATAGGAGATCCTGCCTGGGAATTTCACCACCCAAGGTGGCCCACATTAGCTACCTAGTAGCAATAGTTCTAGTCGCCCACTTGAGTTGGTTACCTTTTGTAGTAATCTGCTTCATAAATTCAGTTCCTGGGGTTATTGGTTTCTCCTGGTATATAAAATTGATTGCATCTGGGGTGATATCAATTTCTCTTCCCCAGAACATGGCAGATGGCAGACTCGAGAACTCATCTATCCTTCTTGAGTGGTGGAGAAGGTGAAAAGTTGTAGATTGTGAGCTAGTTGGGTTAGTCAAACGGGTTGGTCAACGTTTTTACCTCTTGATACTTGCATATGCTTTGTACATGTGGCTGCATATTGAGGTTTACGAGCCACATGTTAGATGCATGTACTAGTCAGATGCACCAGTTCACTGCCAAGGACCTGCGTTATGCATGTGTGCCACAGATCCTTATCTGTGTTCACAGATGGCGTGCATGTATCCTGTTTTGAGTAGTTTTCTTCTAGGTATTCTGGACCTGACATACGGCGCACCTATATTCTGCAGATTGGGACTTGAATTTTTGAGGTCCAGCGCATATGCTCCACTCTGCTTCTTTCAACTTCTACCACAATCCAACATCCTACAACAATAAAAAACAAAAAGGTGAAGTAGAAAGAAATTTAAAGACACTTGGGTTGCCTCCCAAGAAGAGCTTGATTTAACATCACGGCTCGACTATATCACCTCAATTGTCAACTTTCGAAGGTTCATCCTCCTAATAAGGGACCTCCTCCAACTCATCCCTAGCATTAATCACGGCCACATCCCTACACTCATCCATTGACCATGACTCGTGGG
>JACEIK010001611.1:225843-242015 GCA_018107945.1 Datura stramonium | reverse complement strand
AGAAGGAGACAAGTTCTTATTTCTCTTGATGGGATAAAATACAATGAAGGAGAACCCCTCTATTTATAGGGATAATTTCTCCTAATTTTTCTCCAAAATAAACTTTCACTATAATATAAACACATATATCCTACTACAATACAAATACCTTTATAGACATTTACTATAATACAAATATGTTTATAACATTTTTGCATTAAAATGTGACCTTTTTTCTATTATTATTTTTCAAACGGCAACTGAAAACTCATAGCAATCCCCAAACCTGGTCATACCACCTAGTAATTTTTACATAAAAACTGGCTATTTTGTGAATTTTATCCAAAGATATGCAGGCCTTTTGATTATTTTTCAACGTGGGCCTTGGCCAGCTTTCAAACCCAATAATCTAAAACCCAGCCAAAACCTTCTTCAGTTTCAGTTTCTGTCTGTTAACTGCCACTCTGCTTTCCCTTGCCACCATCTCAGATTCTCAAATCTGAGAGGGATTTTTCAGCATTCGAATTTGCAGCAGCTGGGGGAATATGGGTGGAAGAGGAAGATCAAGAACTCAGAGAAAGCACTTTGCTCAAAGCAGAGAAAACAACTGGAAATACAGCAAAAATGGTTCTGAGCAGCAAGAAAATGCTACTGCTGCTGATAATAATAATAGAGAAAACAGTAACCCCACTTGGAAACCCTTTGTCACCCAGAACCTTGCCTTTGAAGAATATTACAAGGTACTCCCTTATTCTTAATTTTAGAAGTCTGTCTTTAACTTTACAAGATGTTAATTTGACTTGCATAACTAGTGAACATGGAAAAAACACCGCTCCATCTCAACTTATGTGAGACTTTTTGCTTCTCTAGATTCAAACTACGTTAACTTTATCAATATTGACATAAGAAGAGTTGCATAGTACTTTCCATATTGTTTTTATAATATTAAGATATTGAGTTGATCTAATCCAATTAAGATTAGTTAAACTTACTCTCAATAAGTGAAAAGTATCACATAAATTGGGATAGAGAGAGTATTAAGGTATGATGGAAAACTTAAGTTCGATAGAATATAAAGTAAACAACGTGATATTTGAATAATTTAATGAATTTGAATTATTGAAAGTTATGAAATTTTGTTTAGAAATAGATTGGTGTCAAACATTTTGAGACAACCAAAAATTGAAATATTGTTGTATAACTTTGTGTGATATGGTATCAATTGGGATGGGAGGAGTAAGTTATCTTTTTTATTTGGTTTTCCATATACATGCAATGGGTATATACCAATTTATGGACTTGGATGATAATATGTGCTTATCTGTGTAGGAGCAAGGGATTGTGCCGCCAGAAGAATGGAATACTTTTATGGACTGTCTTCGAAGTGAATTGCCTGCTGCTTTCAGGATAAATTCAAGGTCTGTGTCTTTTCATTATCATTTGATAACCTTTCAGTTTATTAGCTATGCAAAGTCACAAATTATATAGCATAGCAAAGATGTTCCATATCATAGAAATCTTATTTCTGCATTGAGAAGTGTGATCTAAAAGGGATCATGCATAATGAATATGTCTTCATGCATTCTCTTTGCTCATGCAGAGCAAACTGCAAACATTTCCGCTTTTATGCTTATTTGGATTTTAGCAAGACTGGACTTTGTATCCTTAAATGTGGACTCAGGCTAAGTCTGCTATGTGTTACAAAAGTGTAGGAAAACTTTTTTGAACAATAAATTTCTCGTGCAGTTTTGAGCAACTGTTTATAGTAACAACAATAACATACCGAGTGTAATCCCACAAGTGGAGTCTGGTGAGGTCAGGATGTAAGCAGACCTTACCTCATCTTTGTGGGGTTGAGAGGTTGTTTTTGATAGACCGTCGTCACAACATCACATTACCAAAATAGGCCAGAAAGAATAAAAATAATGGCAGCAAATTGGCTAGATAAACACAACCAATTAAGCAACAGGTAACAAATAAAAATGAAGCAAAAGATACTACACAAGTACTAAATAATAATACTACTAATAACAAGAAAGAAGAAGAGAAGACTAGCCCCGTCTTTTCCACATAAATGTGCTACAAAACTTGACTACCTACTAATTTTCTACCCTAATCCTCGACCTTCAAAGCTTCCTATCTAGGATCATGTCCTTAGTAAGTTGGAGGTGTGTCATATCTTGCCGAATCACATCCCCCAGTTCTTCTTCAGTCTACCTCTATGTCTTCTAACACCCACTATTGTCAACCTCTCACACCTTCTCACTAGTGCATCCGTACACCTCCTCTTCACATACCTGAACCATCTTAGCCTCACTTCTCTCATCTTTTCCTCCACAGAGGCCACTTCCATCTTTCTCTGTATAGCTTTGTCCCTAATCATATCTCTCCTAATATGCCCACACATTCATATGAGCATCCTCATCTTTGCTACTTTCATCTTCTGAACATGTGCATTCTTGACTAGCGAGCGCTATGCCTTATACAACAAAGTAGGTCTAACCACCTCTCTGTAGAACTTACTCTTAAGCCTTAGTGACACATTCTTATCACATAGAACCTCGGAAGCGAGCCTCCATTTTACCCACCTCCGCTCTAATACGATGTGCGACATCTTCGTTAATCTCCCATTAACTTGTATTATGGATCCAACATACTTGAAACTCCTTTCCTGAGTATAACTTGCATATCAATCTTAACTTTCACCTCTGCTTGACGAGGCTAAAGTGTATAGAATTATTTGCTTGTAGCCTTGTACTTAGTCAAATTCTAGTATAGTTTATGATATCTACAGATTTGTAGTATTTTGACTACTATTTGAGAGAATCAAATTGATGAAAGGAGGATAGTGTTTTATATTTGTAAACTACTTAAACAAAAGAAACAACTTCCGGAAGATTTATAAGTTAAAAAGAGTTGAAATCGTTGAACCCACTTGATATTATTATGATAATATAATCTCAATTTCTAGATGTAGTCCACTAAAGAATAATCCCTTATTGCTAGTACAATTATATTTTGCTCACTGAAAAAAAATAATTAATTAACACTCATGAGGTTTTGAAGGGGTGCTTTGACATAACTGATAAAGTTACTGTCATCATAACTATGGAAACAATGTCTTGCAGAAATGCAGGGTAAGACTGTGTAAAATAGACCCTTGTGGTCCGGCCTTTCCCAAGACCCCACGCATAGTAGTAGCTTAGTGCATTGGTTGCCCCCTTTTTTAACACTCCGTGAGGTTATGTCAATTAAGTGATTTAAGACTAGAGCCGATTAATTTAAAATATTTTGCTTGCCTGAATTGTGCTAAAATGTGTAAAGACCTCTTGCGATTTGTCTTTATTTGAGTCAATCCCTCCATGAGAAGACCAAAAGAAACAAGAGAAAGAATATTTAAATCAATAAACTTGCTTGAATTAATCCCTCTATGAGAATTAGGATCAAAAGAAGCAAGATCAGAGATTTGGACCAATAGATAACTAAAAATTACTTTCACGCTACTATTTTACTCATTAGTTATTATATATTAATTTTTCTCTGTGAGAATTACAAAATTAATATAACAAAATAACTTAGAGATAAAATAAATAGACGTGTTAATAATAATTAATTAAAAATAATGATTCCAACATAGTTTGAGATATAAATAGAAAGTTACAAGCCAAGAATGTTTTAAAACTGAGTAAGTATTATAAATATATCAAGCTTCATCAACTATTCCAACAAAAAAAGATTACTCCATAAAGGAGTATTTATCTAACAAAGACTAGGAAGAAGAACTCTTTAAAAGAGTATTATTTTTACTTGCAAAACAAAGAGACTAGACGAATGCTAAAGAGAAAGACCAAGAGAACACTGTCTACTTCTCAGAATTGATGCTTTCTCTAAAGACTTGTTGGCATATTTATAGGATTGCAAGTCCAGATACATCTGAGGTTATTGCGTAGATGCATCTGTTCTTTTCTTCAAGCAACATCTCGAGTCATTAGCCATTTATACTAGATGCATCTATGGATTTGTAGTGCAGATACATCTGGTTTTTGTACCTTCCGCGCATCCTTGGCTTCCTTTTTTCTTCATGTCCCAATTCTTTGTCATGTCCTGCCAATGCATCAAGCCTTTCTTGTTTTATTCCATTATTTTTCTAGCATTCCATATTTTTGTCTTTCTTATCTGATAATTCTTCTTCTTGCAAGATTTATTAGAAAATATGAGTTTCTAGTACAAAATTTATTTAATTTTATGAAAATATTATATCATTAACTATGGAAAATATATGAACAAATTTTATCTATCACCGCCCCATGCACTATGTCACTGAATTTGCACTCGAGGTACTCAGTCTTAGTCCTGCTTAGCCTGAAACCTTTAGACTCTAGGGTTTGTCTCCAAACTTTCAGCCTATCGTTTACTCCCCTCTCTTCTCATCAATCAATACCGTGTCATTTGCAAATAGCATACACCATAATACCTCTTCTTGGATATGCCGTGTCAATTCATCCATCACTAAAACAAACAAAACGGGCTAAGGGTTGAACCTTGGTGCAACCCATCACGACCGGGAGTCTCCTCTCACTGTTCTTATTCAGGTCGTGGCGCCATCATACATGTCCTTAATTTCCCTAATGTAAGCGACAAGAACACCTCTGGACTCCAAACATCTCCATAGAATCTCCCTAGGAACTTTGTCATATGCTTTTTCTAGATCAATAAACACCATATGTAAGTCTCTCTTCTCATCCTTGTACTACTCTAACAGTCTCCTTACAATCTGAATGACTTATGTAGTTGATCGTCCCAGTATGAATCCAAATTGGTTCTCAGAGATGACCACACCGCTCTTCATCCTTATCTCTACCGCCCTCTCCCAAACTTTCATAATGTGGCTTAGTAGCTTGATACCTCTATTATTGTTACAAATTTGAATTTCCCCTTGTTCTTGTGCAACGAAATCATTGTATTCCAGCTCCATTCTTCCCCCATTCTAGCCATCATAAGAATTATGTTAAACAATCTAGTCAGCCACTTCATACCTACTTCACTTGTGTTCTTCAAAAATTCCACCAGAATCTCGTCTGGCCTGGTCGCTCTACCCCTCCTCATCTTACGAATCACTCCCTCAACCTACACAGTTTTTATGCACCTACAATACCCAAAATCTCTATGACTCTCGAGTGCTCTAACTCTCCCAGCGCAATATCTTTGTCCCCCTCTTCATTCAAGAGTTTATGAAAATATGTATGCAATCTCCTTCTAATGTGTGCTTCTTCTACCAAAAATTCATCATTCTCGTCCTTGATGTACTTCACTTGGTCCAGATCACAGACTCTCCTTTCTCTCGCCTTGGCGAGCCTATACAACTTCCTATCCCGCCTTTGCCCTCAAGCTCTTCATACAAGTGCTTAAAGGCTGCTGTTTTGAGCAACTGTTTGTTATGTAAAAAAACTTTCACAAGGTTTAAACTTCTCACTAGTTCAACAACTTATACAATTTGTGTTCTGGATCGTTTACATTAGTTACTGCATTTGTAGCATATGCCCATATTTAGGGGCTGATTGATTACCAAAACTAGAGTGCACGTGAACCCATAGTCTCTCCGTCAAGCCAGGTATTTTATGTATACATTTCCTAAAATTGATCTAATATTATCTGCTAGCCACCATGCTCCCAAAAGGCTGAATGGTGCACTTGATTGAATGTTGAGTTACTTACCCAAGGATTACGGATCGATTCCACTTAATTCTTTTTTTTATCTATCTGTAGTGGTGCATCCATGTTCTAGGATGCCTCTGCCCATATTTCGTGTTTATTTACAAGTCAACCTTGTTCAGAGTAACTGCAGACTGAATCAATTGCAAGTAACATATACCTGCTATAATAACTTAATGTTAGCTTTAATCATTGTTATAAGAGGTGCAGTTTTAAAAATTCAGACCAAGTTAACAGGGAATCAGAAGAAAAAATATTCCTTTAAACTTCTATAACTTCAAGTTCCAAATTATAAGTGAAAACCAAATAAACTTGCTTATACTGAAAGTTCACATTGCTCTAATCGCCTCGAAGAAATGAACTAATTTGAGCTAATTTCTTACATATTCATCACTGTGTTGTTAATGTTGCAGTAGCCAATGCTACTTGGAAATTCAAGCGAAGTTGGAGAATGATTTCATGAAATCTCTGCAGGAAGAGGTTCATTAGCTGATTATGATTACTTTTTCTTTCTGAGTTGTGAACTTTCTGCAGTATGTATGCAGCTTCTAGCTTAGAGCCCTGCTATTCAGTAATATTTCCAAAACGGTTTGTGATTCAGGGGACAGATGGGAGTGAGGTTGTGGCAATAAGACCATTACCTTGGTATCCAGAGAATCTTGCCTGGCAGTCAACTTTTTCTCGCAAGCAGTTGAGGAAAAACAAAATACTTGAGCGGTTAGATATCTGGTTTCTGCTTATGCTGTAACTTTTGAATATTGTGACATAACTTTAATCTGAAAAAAGATCATACCTAAATCTATTGCAGATAAATACTCCATCCATCCCAATTTATGTGGTGATGTTTGACTGTTCATGAAGTTTAAGAAAGAGGGAGACTTTTGAAACTTGTGGTCTAAAGCAAGCCAAACATTTTTGTGGCTATAAATCATCTCACTAAGCGTGCCATGAGAAGTTTAAAGTTTAACTGTTTCCATATATAGAAAGATGTTATTCTTTTGGGACAAACTAAAAAGGAAAGTATGCCACATAGAATAGGGACAGAGAGAGTAATAAATATGGTTTTTTTGGAAAAGACTCTCCAAGTTTTTAATCCTTGTTATGAGCCAGTAATCTATTTGACCTTTTGAACACATCAACATCAGTTCAAATGGTTGTTGACGTTGGTTCTAAGCTCTAGTATGAAGCAAGTTCAACCTTTTGAGTTTCCTTAGCTCCTTTCTCTCTGCTGGTCTCACATGCAGGACTGGAAAAAATATCTGTTTTTCCTTTTTGTCTGTGTAAAGAATCCCTGTAGTATTGATGATTTTTTTTTTCCAATTGAGTTAACTTATAACTTTCTATTGTATAATTTTTGATAGTTTCCTTCATATGATTGTGACATGAATATAATTGTGATCTAAGATATGAAATTAATATCACAATCATGATCAAACTCCAAAATTCTATTTGTTGGGTTCTTTTTATCTAGATTTGAATGAAAACGTGATCCCCAACTTCAAAGGAACTGATAATTTAAACCTAATATATGCTATATTCTTTGCATCTTATTCCACTTGTCATCAAATGTTTTAGATGCAACTTGGTTTGCAACTTCTAGAATAGTTGAATATTTCTTGCCACACTTCTAAGGTATGAAGCGAATAATATTTGGGCATGTGTGATGGTGTTTCCATGAGTTGTTCGAAAGCTAGAGAAGGCTGCTGATTTACTCTTGATGGAATTCAATGAAGTATTTAGGAATGAAAATCTTGCTCATCAATTGTCTCTCGAAAAGAAAGTCTTGTTCATTACCTTTACCTGATCAAAAAAAAGAAGAAAGAAAGTCTTGTTCATCAAACATCTGAGTGTCTTTTGTTATAGGAAAAGGAAGAGGGTTTTCCATATAATTTTGTACCAAAAGAAATCTTTAGTATGTGCTGCAGAGGAAAAAAGTTCATCTCAAATACATTAACTCCATAAGGATATGTACGAAGGAGGTGTCACAAATGTAAGAACAATGGAAGAAGATGCAGAGTTTTCTATAACCATGGTTCATCTAGGAATTTATTTCAGCTGTACTGGTTTTTCCTATTTATGAATGAGCTAGCCTATAGTATACAAGATTGAGTTCCACAATATATGTTATTTGAAGGCCTATGTTGTGTTGATATAACTAGTGGGAGAGTTAAATTAAAGGCTTGATTTGTTTCGAAATTGAGAGTTTTTAGGATAGGTGAAAGGATGATAGGATATACACACCATGAGTGTATAAGAAAAGTAAAGTTTGAGTTGAGATTAGACAGGACTGCAGTAACTAAATATTGACACCTAAGATATCTCTGCTCCATCTTTCAAGAGAATGACATGATAGTGCATTAGGTGGATATTTTACAAAGTGAAGGTAAGTTCTATAAAACTTATGAGACTAACAATGCTATGTGGCAGCGAGTGTTGGGATATAATGTCGACATTTCCGTAAGACCAGTGTCATAAAATTGCATAAGATAGATATGTCGTTATACCAGGTTAGACAAGATAAGAAATGAGAACGTGGCCTGCAATGATTTAGTTATGTTCTACAAAGCTACTAAATGCACCTGTCTTTAGATTTGCATCATGATTGTTGTAGGTCTTATTACGGGATGAGGTAGACCTTAAACCATATGGAAAGAAATTCTCAATTTCTTGGAATCCATGCAAATTTCTCAAAATATAACACAAACAGCAGCACAATATCCTTATAGGCAGTACCAGTTAGTTGGATTAAGGTTAACTGTTATTGGTAGTACCTACGTCTGGTCCTTTGATAAGAAGTCTCTTAAGTTTTATTAGAGATTGCTACCTTTTACTTATAAAGAAAGGGTCTGTTAGAGCTTGCATGATAGTATACGGATAAGTCTGCGAACTATATATAATCTCTAGCTTCAGAGAATCCTTAAAGAGAGATAATTCAATGGTGGTAAGAACGGATCTGATGGAGCAGAATAGATATAGAGGATTCATATAGCCCGGTGTGAACTACTCTAGGATTGACGTAGTTGTTGTATAATTATGTTCAAATGAAGAAAATGCAGCTCACTTAGAAAATTGTATATCTAGAAGTCCATGTCCTGTTCCCCTTTTTTGGATATAAAAAATCTTACACCCTTCCTGGTAGTTCTCCCCACCTCCATAGAAAATTATGCAATCCTTTTTCCTAGAATCTGTAGACAGCCAAGAAATTTGTGGAATTATAATTGAAGACAACTTTTGGTGGTCTCTGGTATTGATTTTTGTCATCACATAAAACATTCAGGTTCCACGAGTTCTTGAAGCTACAAAATGAGATTGGTAACATCACGAGACAGGAGGCTGTTAGCATGGTGGGTCAACTATTGCTATGCTGATTTGTGTGGTATAAATGAGTTAACATTGTGCCCTTTATTCATCATGTGACTGCTTTGACTCAGGTTCCTCCTCTGTTCCTGGATGTACGGCCAGATGATTTCATTCTTGACAGTTAGCTATTCTTTAATACTCTACATCTAAGTACATTTTTTCATTCTTCATTAATTATGAATATCAAACTGGATAAATAGAAACTTTACTGTCCCTTTATCCTGCAGTGTGTGCAGCTCCTGGTTCGAAAACGTTTCAGTTACTTGAGATGATACACCACTCAGCTGAACCTGGATCATTACCTGGTGGAATGGTTTCTCTTTTTCCTCATTTTCTCTCTTAAAATCATTGATGTCAATGCAACTCTCTCCTTAGTTCTTTCATCCATCTTTGTTGGCATCATATACACTCTACCCTCCATCCTTACCAAAATATATTATCTGGATCCTTGTAACATATTTGATGTTTCTATTTGACATGCCTCGTTATATAGGTCTTAGCAAATGATGTTGATGTTCAAAGGTGTAACCTTCTCATCCATCAAACAAAGAGAATGTCAACTGCCAACTTGATAGTCACGAATCATGAAGCACAACACTTCCCTAGCTGTCATTTTAATAGAACTTATGCAAAAGGTTCTGAGCCACGAGAAGCGAAGGAACTCGATATTGATCAACTTCTATTTGATCGTGTCTTGTGTGACGTTCCATGCAGTGGTGATGGCACTTTACGCAAGGCCCCAGATATATGGAGAAGATGGTAGTTATTTATGAATTATTAGTACTTATCACTCTCATTTTGCATTCTGCAATCAATACAATTGTCTTGTGTCCCCTCCACATCCCTCTATTTTTCCTTCCGCACAGGAATGCAGGAATGGGTAATGGTCTACATGGGCTACAGTTTCAGATAGCAATGCGAGGTTCGTTATACTCTGTCTCTCTTAGTCTTCTAACCAAATAAGCTGACCATCACTAACCTACCATGCGGCAGCTTATGATTTTAGCGGGCAAGTCACCTTTGAGTTTGTGCTTAAGGATGAGTTTGTTGACTACTTCAGAGATTTACTAGCATGAGTGTACCAGTGGCTCATTATATTCCAAGTCTTTTTTCCCATTATGGGCTCAAGATACATCTTGATATCCAAGATCAAGATTGAACAATGTTAAAAATTATCACACTTGTGGAAGTAACATAAACATAAAATGAGATAAGGTCGTTTGGGATGATTTAACCATGTCCTGGGAAGACTTCCAGGCTTTCTGGTCCATAGGTATGGCATTATAAGTGAAGGTAATAAAAGGTACGAGGAAAACCTAAAATTATATAGAGGGAGTTGTATCAAAAGTTTTAAAATCTATCGAATTCATACACTTAACTAAGAATAAAGCATAATGGAAGCAAGGGATCCATATGCGTGACACCAACAAGTTGGGACTAAACTAGTTCCCATGTAGGAGTAGGCAAATTATTTAGTATATTTGAATGAAATGGATCTGAATGGAGTCATATAGATGATTTCATATAGGCACCACAACTTATGGAATTTGAAGCTTAATTGATTGATATTTCCTCTATCACATATTATGTGTCCGTTTCTGTATTGAGAAGAATATTAGTACTGGAATACACTTCATATTTTGTCTCACAAAGGTGAAGTACTAGTGGTTATCTCATCCCAACAACTGTAGCATATGTTAAGGCATGTGGGTGCCTTTATTTAGATAGACCATATCTTATTTCTTCTCTTGTGAAAGAGGTCCCAACTAATGGAGTGAATGTTGGGCTACTAGAGTCCGACATATCTACAAGATAAGTGTTGCAGAGATGCGGATGGTAAGATGGATGTGCAGTCATACCAGATTAGATAAGATTAAGAATGGCCACACTCGCAGAAGATGCAAGTAGCATGCATTGAGGATAAAATGCGAGAAGATCACTTGAGATGGTCTAGACATGTTTTGCGTCGGCCTACAAATGCACCTTTTCGTAGGTGTGAAACTATGGTAAGTTAAGGTGTTAAAAGGCGACATGGTAGTAAATCACATGGAAGGAAGTTGTCTTGAAAGGCCTACAAATGTTTTGTATCAATGCAGACTTAGCTAAAATGTAGACTTAGCTAAAGATAGGGTTCAATGGAAGAAGAAGATCCATATAGGTGATAGATACTAGTTGAGGATAGGTTTTAGNAATATTATTATTATTATTAATATTATATTTATGTATATATTTTATTTACTTTCCACTTTTATTTATTTAGTATGATGATGATATGAAATGAGCTTCAATGAAGGTGGGGATTCATATAGCCAATTCCAATTTGTTTGGGACTGAGGCGCAGTAGTTGTTGTTGTTTTATGCGACAATAGTACCAAACAAATAAGAAAAGAATTTACCATACACATCAAAGAGGAATTGCATAAACTAGCTCTTTCAATATGCTTGGTTAAAATTTAAAAGATTCTTCTCTTCCGAATTAAGGATAGAAAGGAGAAGATTCTAGTTACTCGAACAAGATGGATTAGAAGACCACAAAAGCATGAGATGAATTGCATGTCTTTCAAGAAGCAACATAAGTTAAACTATAATTTAGTGGCTCTGATTGTTGCGGAGCCTGGCTATATTTCCCTGCTAGGGATGTTGTTCCTTGAGTTATATAGAAGAGAGAGGCTTAAGCCTTTAGAGACATTTGTGAGAGTCTGAGCTTTGATAGATGCTGGTAACTGGACCGTCATAAAAGGTTGCTGAAATGCTTGAGGGGTTACGACTGTAGAGCGCTATGCAATTCCTTCTATATAAGATCCCTCTTTCCTTATGAAAAGCCTTCTACTGACACATGGTTGTTCATGCATATATTTCAGGCATGTCCTTGCTTAAAGTTGGTGGAAGGATGGTTTATTCAACTTGCTCAATGAATCCCATTGAGAACGAGGCTGTGGTTGCCGAGGTAATCTCAGAAAGAATGCATCAAATATTGATTACAATTCTGTTAAATATGTAGCTTTTGTCACAGAATGAAAATTTTGCTCATTTATAGCTTCCCAGAAATTAATGAATGATACTACCGAAAGTAGCAAAAAGAAAACAGAAAAGAAGATTATTGAGTATAGATCTTGCTCGATTGTGATAGGGTGGGAGAGCCGGGAAAAAAGGGAACCCCTCAGTGAGCCCTTCAATCATTGCAATGGCTGCACATTTGTTGGCTGAATTTTCTTATTTGTAGCACTCCCTTTATTCTTCCTCCTGTCCCGACACCCGGGCTTGTCTGAATTATGTTGTATGTATGCCTATCTTTTTTCTAACTTATGTCAACAAGTCGGCTGATGTGGTGCAAGTATTCTTTCTCTTTGATTTCTTTATATGTTTTATATTGCTACGTCAACTACTATACTCCATTAGTACAATGGACACAATAGTAATTAGTTTATATAGTATGGATTTCATGGAAATTACTTGGATTTCTCTCTTCAATGTTGAACAAAACTCTCAAAAGAGTAGCTGAATGTGCAGCCTCTCTGTCCTTAGTATAACAAGTGTTCCACATAATTACTTTTAGCTGCTGATGACATAATCATCATAATTCTCCTGAACGACAGAGAGATAACAATTTTGATATTGCATTGCAACTTTATAAAATTCTAAGTCCAACATTCCTTCTCATAAAACCTGATTGTTCTCTTGTTTCTCAGATTTTGAGAAGGTGTGGGGGATCTATTGAACTCGTTGATGTCTCCAGTGAACTTCCTCAGCTTGTTAGAAGGCCAGGTCTGAAAAAATGGAAGGTTTGTGGTTAAATTTTCTTGGGGCTCATTTTGATCTCTTCTCCATGTGATGTTTGGAGATGATAGATTTTGGTCAACTTGCTTTGATCGAGGTTGCAACATCGACGTTCAATGTTAAGGTTATAATAGAAAATGAAAAATAAAGGGGAGTTCTACTGAGGATATTTTCCTATCTTGCAGGGGATCTTGCTTTTCAGTGTTTCCATTGTTAGTATGGTTGTTGGATTTGTGTCAAATCAAGTTCAGATGCTAAAAAACTATATCTGGAGTGGGCAATTCTTTCAATCAGATATTAATTGTGAAGACCTAATATTAACTAATGAAAATTTACTCTGCCGTTTCAGTTTGTTTGTCTTGCTTTCCTTTTTAGTCCGTTTCAAAAAGAATGTCTCTCACTTTTTTTGGCAACTCTTTAATTCCAACTTTCCATGTGGCATGTTTAAGATCACAAGATTAAAGGGAATTTTGGTCCATTCCACATATCTTTAGTTTAAGGCCACAAGATTCAAAAGTCTCTTTTATTTTCTTAAACTCCGTGCCAATTCAAAATCAGACAAACAAATTGAAACGTAGGGAGTATGATATTTGCACATGTATGAAAAATACAACTACATAGGCGTAACTGTGGAGGGTCATGAAGGGGCGGACAAGAAACGTTAATGTTCGCACACGGTACTTCCTTACCCAATATCGTAACTTTTACCAAGGGGCTGCATAGATTACCTCCTTTTGCTTTAAGCTGTGTAATGTGTACCATGTAGTGTATTCTCTAGTAGCCTTAGTTTCAGTCAGCTTCCTAAATTGGGATATTTTATTATTAAATTACAATATCATATGCATTTGGAAGAATAAATCTCATTGTTCATGTTAGCTTCAGGCGGTTTGTTAAAGATTTAGCTTTGCAAATAAAGAGTTTCATTCATGAAAACTAATGTAATTTAGTATCTAAACATTTTAATCTCTAGTTTTAAGTGATAAGTCAATCTTGTGGCCTAAAAAATTAAACATTTAAGACTAATACTTCTTTGTCGTTTGGTAATGTTTTAAGGGCTTTTTCTTCTGTATTAAACATGTCTGTTAACAAACAGCATTAAACTAATATTTCTTTGTCGTTTGGTAAACTATTATTATTTTTGCACAAGGGCAAGATAGGCACTTGCACTTTCTATTTGCAGTGAAAGCATAATTAGGCCTCTAGATATGTCTAGCTAAAATTAACTTTCTCTACTTTGACTTAGTTTATCTAGCAGTGCTTGATTGATTGAAGCTGTCAAACAATATGTTGGAGACTGACATGTGTGAGCTGTGATGTGTTCATTATAGCTTCTTCCTTTTTGTTTAATTCTTTCATGAGTTTCATCAGTAGAAAAGTATGGACATGAGTCTCAGTAGTATGATGCATAGTCTCATTCAATTTTTTTTTCTGTTAATTAATACTGGAAAAGATTTGTTTCAAAAATTAATTAATATGCATTAGAAACATCAAGAATTTGGTAGTGATAAAGAGGTTTGTTCTGTGAAATTGTAATAACTGTTAGAGATTATAAGCTCATAGAATATTTATTATTTCGGAGCTGACTATTTTGTATATATAGCATGCATTAGTATAAGAATATAGAAGCGTCTGCTTCAGAGAATTATTTCCCCAGATGTTACTGTTTTCTAGACATGATCTTTCTAGCTCCGTCCTCCATGTCCTATATCAGATATGATTCACATTCCCATTCCACAATTTTGTTGCATAACAATGGAAAGGTTGCAACTTGTTGGGGGTTGGGGGTGGTGGAGGCTAATTAGAGAATTTATGCTTCGACTGATAGAAGCCTTTCTTGCATATCATTAAGATAATAGGAAAAAAGTGGTTTAACCTAGGCCTTACAGAGATCTTGTGCTGTAAACCTGTAATACAGTGTGGATTTGCTTAGCAACTGATTGAGCTACGATNTTTCATTCAGCATTTCGCCGGGCCTGACCGTTTAACCTAGGCCTTACAGAGATCTTGTGCTGTAAACCTGTAATACAGTGTGGATTTGCTTAGCAACTGATTGAGCTACGATAGTAAAGTGCTGACAATAGAATACAACCTTGTTTACTGGGTTCAACTGGACACAGTAATTTCGACAAGGAATCCTATCATTTCAAAAGTGCGATGGATTCAATGGTAAGAACTTAAAGGTTGCAGCCATCAAATCTAAATTCTGGATTCTGGATCAACCTCCGATGGAAGAAGATATACTTTGATTACAGTACTGTTGGAGTCGAGAGGCAGTTTATTAGTTTAAGATATGCTGAGTCGCTGATTGGAATCTTGAATAAGCTTTTTGCATATTCGTTTGTTAATATGTGGATTCAGAATAAAATTAACAAGGAGTGCCCTCCCTACTTATATATGATGTCAGTATTTCCTTTGCCTAGGGGGGAAGAAAAGAAGATTGACAGAATGAGAAGAGACTTTCTTTGGCAAGGCAACAAGGAGATTAGATGCAAGAACCTTGTAAAATGGGAAAAGGTGACTTTAAGCAAGAAACAAGGGGGTTTGGGTATATACAATTTAAGCTTGCAAAACAGAAGCCTCTTACAAAAGTGGTTATGGAGGTTGAATACAGAGGACATGCGTCTGTGGAGAACCTTAATATCACAGAAATATGGAAGTTTGAATAAATGGACAACAAATGAAGTCAAAAGTCCCTATGGCAGCAGTGTTTGGAGAACTATACTAAATCAATGGCAAACCTTTTGGGGTAATGTGGAGATAGTGGTGGGAGATGGAAGAAAAACTGATTTTTGAGAAGATCATTGGATTGGCCAGAATAACCTGAAATCCAGTTCTCCAGTTTTGTATTCACTAAGTATTCAGAAACAGGTTACGATCAATCAAGTGTGGAATCAACAAGGATGGAATTTAATCTTCAGAAGAGCTTTTAATTATTGGGAAGTCGGGCCACTACCTACTTTGCTCGATTTATTGGAATCCTTTTGTGGCTTATCTGACTGTCCAGATAAACTTAGATGGAAGCTGAATAGCAAGGGGACATTCTCAACTAAATCTGTATACTGGAAGCTAAATTGAATAGGCTCTGAGAAGTGAGAATGTGAATATGCGTTGGCCATGCAGACAGGTTTGGAAAGTGAATATACCAGTAAAGGTGTCATGTTTTGTCTGGCTGGTGATTAGGAAAGCATGCTTAACCCAAGATAAATTGCAGAGAAGAGGTCTCCAGATTTGTTCAGTTTGCCTTTTATGTGGACAGGATGGGGAAAATAATGAACACCTGTTCTTACATTGCAAGACAACTATAAATCTGTGGCACATGTTCTTCTGTATATTGGGCATTAAAT
>JACEIK010001611.1:67179-185292 GCA_018107945.1 Datura stramonium | reverse complement strand
TTTACATCCTTGTTGACAACTTAGCTGATCTTGCTATTTTATTTCACTAAATCACCCAATACAATTCTCTGCAAATTTCAATCCCCCAATTTTATTTGATTTTATATTAAATCTACATGGTCCAAGCTAACATCAATTTCTCAATCGATACTTGTAACTATCGTTCCATAGTCCTCGTGGGATTCAAACCCAGCACTCTTCGGGTTACTTTTTTTGACACTTCGGTTGTGTATATTCTTTGCATTAAGGATATATTTTGGACGTTATCAAAAATGGGGCCGTTGCCGGGGACTAACACTTGATTATTTTATGTTTATTGTTAAGCTGAAATAGTATTGCATCATAGCTACTTAACGTGAGTTTGCTGTGTGATTAGGATCTAATAACCACACGAGTCATTACTCCCATGCAGGGGATAGCTTAGTGGAAGGTAACATGGAACTCGAGGAAGATAATCTGGTGATGCCGAAAGTTGCAGGAGCCATTCGCCTACCACCGACGGTAGGGAATGCAGTGTTTCATGTCACAAGCACCGTGATTCAAAGGGGCTCTTTGGTGTAAAACCAAGCGAGGATGAAAATCGTCATTCGAGAAACTTCTTTGAAATATTCCATCCTTTCAATATAACAAATATCAGTCAAGAGTCAATCTGGTTGAAACTCTTTCCTTTTTCATTGACGGGGGAGGCAGTGTGGCTAGAGGAACTCCCTCTGGGATGTATTACTTCATGGCAGGAGCTAACCGAGGCCTTTTTGGACCCTTTTTTCCCTCCATCAAAGATGCTTCAGCTTAGGGATGATATTACAAATTTCAGGCAAGAATCGGGAGAGCCTTTACACGAGGCATGGCTAATGTTTAAAAATAAGGTTTCTCTTTACCCAAATCATGGATTTCCAGATGGAGTGCTTCTCCAAAGCTTCTACAGGGCCCTTGATTTAATCAACAAGTTAATGGCTAACAACCTAGCTAGTGATTCTATTATGGATCACACATATGGGTTGACCAAAGCCCTCCTAGACAGAATGACGAAGACTAATAGGGCTTGGCACACAAGAGAAACAAGTGTGTCTACACGTGATATCAATTCAAGTGCATTAGCGGTTGAGTTGTGGAAACGGGATGAAGAGCGGGATGAAAATATTGCCAAGATGATGACACAACTAGAATTGATGACCAAGCATGTGATGGGAGCAGGGCCAAAGGTGGTGAATGCCGTAGGAATGCAAGATCCCTTACAATTTGAGGGAGAGTCATCACCGCCAAGATATGAAGAAGAATGCCAATATATGGGCAACCAAATTGGAGGTCCTCGACCTGGCTTCCAAGGATCAATCCAAGGCCCATGGCACCCAAGGGATGACAAAAAAGGTTGGAGAAATTGTGAGCCACAAGGATGGCTTGAAAGGAATGTAAGGTGGGGCAATAGAGAGCTAAAACAAGAGAGTGATCGCTATCAACGGAGTTCGAACCCATATGTCCTCCCTCCAAAGGTTTGGAATCCCCACAATCATCCAGGTGTGAATGATGCCGGCAATTCAAAAATTGAAGAAATGCTATCGATAGTTCTGAAGAAGGTTGAGTTGACCAAGAGTGGGGTGAAAGAATTAAGCGGGGAGGTTTCTAACCTCGCCCAAACATTGAGTTCACATTCTGCCTCCATCAAGCATTTGGAGGCCAAATGAATCACTTGTCGGCTCAAATGAACCCCCGGATGAAGGGAACACTACCTAGTGACACAACGCCTAATCCCAAGAAAGATGGTCAATGTTTGTCTATTGTCACTAGGAGTGGCAAATTGATTGGAGATGCTATGGTAAAGCCTAATGAGGTTGATAACCCGAAATCAGTTGAAGAAGATAAAGTCGACAAAACACCAATGACTCCAAAGAATAAAGAAAATATAGATGAGGAAAGAGAGCGAAAGGAGGATGAAATCCTCTCACATGCTGATGATGATGAGTCCATGAAGGCCCTGATTGATGACAGGGTTGAATCAAGAATCCCACCTCCTTATCCACAAAGGTTGGCCAAGAAAAAGAAGGATGACCAGTTTAGAAAGTTTGTTGACATGTTTAGCAAGTTTTCCATAAACTTACCGTTAATGGATGCTTTACTCCAAATGCCTGTTTATGAAAAAGTTTATGAAAGATTTACTGAAGAAGAAAAAGGTTGTTGATGCAGGCAATGAAGAGAAAATGCACCATTGTGGTGCGGTAATAATGAGTAATCTTTGCCCAAAAAGGGAGGACCCCGAAGCTTTCACAATCCCATGTACAATTGGGATATGTTTGTTTAAAAGGATCTATGTGATATTGGCGCCAGCATAAATTTGATGCCCCTGCTCATTTTCAAGAAATTGGGACTCGGAAGCATGAAACCGATATCAATAAGGCTGGTAATGGCAGATAGGTCAATAAAAAGACCGGTAGGGGTGTTAGAAGATGTGTTGGTGAGAGTGGACAAGTTTATTCTACCGTCTGATTTTGTTATTTTGGATTGTGAGATGGATGCAGAGGTTCCCATTATTTTGTGAAGACCATTATTGGCTAAGGGGAGAGCCGTGGTGGATGTGGAGCTTGAGAGCTAAAATTTCAAGTTGGAAGTGAGGTGGTCACATTCAGGGTGTGTCCATCAGCTGAAACACCCTTGAATGCAAGGTGGTTGGAGTATTGCAAAATGAAGATGAGGACAAGGGATTGGAGCTGAAAGAGATGGAGTCGGATGATGACCAGTTGAAAAAGAGGAGTTGTTGAAAAGGTCTCGTCGTGCCGCGGCGTTAACTAGCGCTTCTTGGGGCAACCTAAGTGTTTAGTGAATTATTTGATGTCTTTGTTGCTTTTGTTTGTGCTTAGAGCTGTGGGAAATGAGGAACAAAGAGAGAAACAAGTCATGAAAAAAAGGAATGACGAGGGACCAGCGAGCGCGGTCTAGAAGCGCGAACCGCCAAGGAAGGCAAGCACAAAACAGAAGGCTAAGGTTTGGATTACAAAACCGGCGGACATATCAGTGAACCGCCAAAATGAATCAATGGACCACTTTGATGGGTTGCTGATGGAGAACAGAGGACCTAAAGCTCACGGAACATAGCGGCGGGTAACCGACGGATCGCCGATTCCATTCACGAACTGCCGGTGGATTGCCGGCGGCAACAAATAACAGCACAAAATACATGGCAAATGAAATTAAAGCGGTGAACCGTCAATTGTGATTTCGGCGAACTGCTGATGTTGTATCCAGTCAAGGTATGAGTTTATTGCAAGTTGGAATTTAAAAAGATGGCCCACAAAAGCCCAAATACACGACCAACCCCCTATTCTACAAATATTCCCCTAGTTCCCCTTCCACCATTTTCCATTCAATTTTTTGTCTCTCCATTACCCAACATTTCTATTTCCCCATATTCATCTATTTTCCAACCTTTCCACCTTCCCACTTCCCACCAACACACATATTAAACTCTCACCTTCCCTCAACCTATCAAACTTCCCTTTTCACCTATAAAATACCCCTCCATATTTCACTAACCCACTCCTCTACTCTATTTTCTTCCCTATGTACAATATATCTCAAAGTGACTTTGTAAAATTTAACTAAGCTTTTTGAAGTTCCAAGTGTGCAGCAATCCTCCAATTTGGTAAACATTTTTTTGCCCTTGTCTTAATTTTGTTTCCCTTCCTTGTTGAACTCATGAATGTGTTATTGTTGTTAAATAGAATGGGGATGTTCTTTTGTGTGTGAAATTTTTGAAAAGGAGTGAGGATTCAAGTAACTCAATTGCATAAAATGCACCATTTTTCCCGATGATAGATCGGGTGACGCCATTCTTAAGGGCTAAATTTCATGAGTATGTATTTGAATGGAGTAGTGCTGATTTTATCATGTTGGGTGTGAGTGTGTGTTAATGGGTGTCTGTGAATAGTAAGTATAAAATTTGGGAACAATGGGGTCCGACATTTTGCCAGTTAGATTCGGCGAATCACCGATGGAATGCGGATCACTCAAAAATTGGCTTCCAAGCCAGCAGGTGGATCCCACGCTATATCGGTGAGTGCACAAACACGGATCGGCGATTCACCGCTTAACCGCTAAAACCTCCCTCACTTGCCCAGTTTTATATAGAGCGTGATCGGGAAATCGGCGGTGTGCGAAATCCCTTCTGCGAACTGCCGTTCCTCCCAGTGCTATTGGTTCTTTAAATGATTGTTTAGTTTTTCCTTGTTTCTTAGTTCTTCCTTAGACTAGTTCTTCTAATAGTACTATTTTCTCTTTAAATAGGGTCACTAACATCATTATTTCATAAAAACAAACCATGTCTTCATCAAGGAACACGGAAAAGGAAAAGCCCTGCCTCATCTGCTAGCAAGGGCAAAGGCAAGGCAAAGGCTGCCCCACTACAGGTCAGCACTAAGTAGGCAATAATCTTCTTAGTACCAAACATTCAAGAGCACTACGTCATTTTTCAAGTCCGATAAATCACCATGGAGAAGCGGTTTGACACAGGGGGTTGAAATATGATTTTCCCAACATCACAACGCAGTTCACCGATAGGCAATGGCATGCATTTGCCAACCCTCTCCCCATCCTACTACCCCAGCTTGATAAGCGAATTCTATTCCTTATATCAAGCGACAAGAGAATATACAGCACGAAATTAAGTGGATGATTTCCCATGCTTTCCATAAGTGATCGAGTGGAAGTTGATATAACCCCGGCTGCCATAAGTTACCTGTTCTTGGAGTACAAAATTGACTCTGCTATAGAGTTCATGGCACGGGTGGCTGATATGAAGGATCAGTTCGCTTGGATAGCCCACATCGTAGCTGTTGGAAGTCCTCTTTGGGCCTCTATGGGTCGCGAAATCTCTCTCCATGACTTGAAGTTCGAGGCCAAGCTGTAGTTGGAATTTTTTGTTTGTGCTCGGATCATCCCCTCTAAAAATGAGCAGAGGATCAACCTTGAAACTGCCATCCTTATTGCTTGAATAATGACGGGAGTCCCCATTAACATTGGGGAAATTGTCACTCAGCAAATGAAGATAAAGGCCCAGTAGTCCAGTACCTCAATGCCCTATGCCGTCTTTATTTCCCATCTTTGAACAACAACTGGGGTGCCTCTATTCCCTGATGAAACTCCTTCCGTTGCTTCAAGTGTGAAAGAAATTAAGTGAAAGAGAGATGCCGAGGCACCGACAGTGAAAAGAAAGAGACTACGAGGGCCTTTGGAGTGCAAGAAGGTCCCTCCCATGGTAGACCAATCACCAATCGCCCCAGAGTCAAATGTGCCCCATCCAGAAATGTTGGGCCAAGCGTCAGGTGACCATGTCTCAGTGGGGAGTTCTCCCTTTCCACAATCCTTTCGGCCAAATGGTCTCCATAGACTTGTGGAATGACAAACTCACACAGCCAACTCCAACATTTGGCTAAGAGCCTCCAGCACTGTTGCTGAAACAATCAGAAGGGAGCTCAAATTTGCCATACAAGAATGTCACCACTCTATGCAAGAGGGTAGATGCGGTAGAAGGGGCAGCTTCTCTGAATCAGAGGTCATGAGTGAAGTGTTGGACTTCAATAGAAATTGCCGGACATGAGCGCATATGATGCTGTAATGGCTACTCCTTCCTCTGTTCAGGGCAATTGATCTCTTTGAAGAGGCCAGGAGATGATTTCACTAGGATAGGTGATGCGGTGTTTGATGATGAAGAGGTGACTACTCGGGAGTTTTTGTCCCTTACTGCTTTGCATAATCCCATTGGGACAATGTATTCTCTTAAGTGGGAGAGGGATGAGCACATAATTGAGGAGGGGTCAGGAATGTATATTTCTTTGTTTCTTTTGATGTTTGTATGTTTTTGTTTGAGCTTGAAGTAAGTCTGACCTTTGTCGGGCTGTTTTATTGCAATGATTGATGATTGCCCTTGTCAGGCGTGTCCTATTTTGAAATGAATGAATTAGTTCCAGTTTTTTATGATTGATGATCAGTGACCAAATGGGGTGTTTGTTTTTACTTGTAAAATATTGGAAATTATCCTTTTTCGCCAGTGTAAATAGTTGTGTAGAAATTGAAACTCCGAGGTTTTCTTTTTGACCATGGTTCTTTCTAAGGCATTCTTTATTTTTGCTTATTTTTACATTGTCGATCAGGTTGGTATTTTCTGATGATGATTTAGTGTAGATCTTGAGAGAAAATTCCATGTTGCTGAGTCTTTTGTGAAGTTGTTTTGGGAGGCACCACGAAAAGATTTGTTGAAATGGAATTGTAAAAACAAGGGCATGAAAATGAAGATAATGAGCAAGTGTTGACACCGTAGCATAGCATTCTTTGTCATACATTGCAAATTATTTGTTTGATTTATGATGTTTGCCTTCTTTGATGTCCTAATTCGGTATCTTGTGTTGAGAAATGACTCTGGTAGACCCTTTAAGGGTGATGCCTTGTGTAAGTGAGAATTTTTTTTATGAATCTCATGCATTACATCTTGTCTAGAACTTTCCCCAAATGTGATTCAAGGTGAAATCCTAGATGTAGATGCGCCAAGAACATGAGTTTAGGCTTTCCTTTTTCTAGTCACTTCACCTATATGCCCTCTATGAGCATTGATCCTAGTTAGCCAATGTTGAGCCTTAGACCCTTTCTTTGGCAACCACATTACAAACCTTAAGACTATTCTTAATACCTCTCTTTGGCCCTCATTCTCCCTAAATGTCGGTGACAAGATAAGTGATAAAATGAGGCTTAAAGCCTAAGAAAGAGGAGTGATAAAAAATTTGAGAAATGAGGCAAAGCCTAAGTTTGGGGTTATTCAAAACAAAAGGGGAAGATAAGAATTATAGTGAGAGGGAACTCACCTTGTGTCATGCACCAAAGGATAAATAAAAAAGAAAAAGACAATTTGTGTGAACCGGTGTTTCCTCTTGAGGTGATAAAGTTAGTTGTAGAAAACCAAAGGGGTTATAAGCCCAGGATTGTTAAAAAAATGAAAGTCAACAACAAGAAAGAAGGAAACAAGGTGAAGTGGTAGAGTTGATGAAAGGTATTCACATAAAGGCTTTAGGGAGGATCTAGTCACTATAACCAAATTTTCATCCTACCCTTACCCCGAGCCTACATCATAACCCACAAGCCTAAATGATTCTAGGTGTGGCTACTTCTACATTAGTGGCGAATTACATGAAGGGGAAGCCTATGGGTCAAGTGTAGCCATGGAGATTTCTTTTGGGAGAGTGAGTGTAGAGTGTCTCTTCCAAGCAATCCTTGTGTGCATTCAAATGATCACATGACCAAGAGATAAGGATCTTATTTGGGTGATATGTTCGTTTTAGGATGCAAGAGCATTCCAGAGTTAATGTGTAAATAGGCACAAGGAGTGTAAACTCTAAGGCAAGCTTTGAATTGCACTAATTATAACTTGAGATGTTATGTGTGTTTCTTGGGTGAGCAATGCCCTTGTTTTGCTAAATAATTCCTTTTATAAGCTTTGCTTGGTGGAAAGTAGTTTCCTATTTGAAACATCTTCATTGTTTTGATCTTTTGGGGTATTTTCTTCTCTTTTTCAGTGAGCATGGTGAGTATTTGCAGGGTTGTCTTAGTACAGTGATTGGCGAGGTATAATCGTAAATAGAGGTGGCATATTTCTAAATAAATGAGTATTGCATTACTTGAGGACAAGCAATTATTTAAGTTTGGGGTTTGATGAGTTGGTAAATTACCAACTCATTAAGCTCTAAAACTTGAGTTTTTATTTAGTTCTTGAGTGGATTATTTGGATTTTATGCCCTTTTTGCTTTTATTGTGTGCAGATGACTAAATATGAAGAAAAGAGCAAAAATGGAGCAAAGAGGAGTGAGTAAATCCATTGATTCCCACGGATGAAAATCGGTGAAACTTTATTAAGGCTGACATAACTACCTCTGAGGATTAATGCCAGCGGTTCGCGACTTGCCAGCGGCTAGTCGCCGATTCGAACCCAGAAAGATACCCAAAGTTTTTGGAAAATTTCTTGAAGACCCGGTGGTTCCATGATTGGCATCGGCAGCGTCAGGGTGAACCGACGATGTTCACTAGAATTTGGTGAGGATTCAGAAAAGATACCCGGGGATTCACGGATTGGAACTGGTAAACCACCGGTGTCTCCGCTGATTCTAGAACAGTGCTTATGAGGGTATAATCATCCAATACTGGAAAAGAGATAAAAAGTGCCCTACTTTTCAGGATATAAATAGAAGATAAAGTACTTTGTACGCGAGGATGAAGAAGGAGAGATAAAAATAGAGATATTGAGAGGACAAGGCTTACATCACATCATTTTTTCCCCTTTTAGCTGAAGAGACATTCTTTTAGCTAAGATAGGGAGATTCTGATTGAGAAATTTGTAGAAAGTACTATGCTCTAGTTCCTCTTGTACTAATAAGTTTCAACTATTTGTTGGAGATTATCTTGTGAAGTTGATTTTTCTACTCTTTCTAACAAATTCCAATGATACTATTGATGAATGTGTTTTTAGTTCTTGGTGAACAGGTAGCTAAAATCATTAACTAGAGGTGTGTGATAATGAATTGTTAATTAGATTGGGTATTCTTTGTAGTCGTCTTGATATTGTTCAACTAAGTGTAAATCTAATTAGATTCCTCTTAAATCTATAAGGGAAGGTCCATTGATTATGATATGAGTCAATTTATTCTTGCTTGATTGTTGCTTGTAAAAGAATAATTAAGTATTGGAAGAGAATTTAGTAGTAGGAATGGAGAAGAGATTGTGAAATTGGTCTGAAAATAGATGAAATTGCATTCTCATTCCTTATTAGCAGCTAATAACTAGAAATTACTGCGGTTGCTAATCCAAATCAAATTGGGATGAGGTAAGTTGTGGCTAGAGTTTTGACAAAACTATAGTAAGAGGTAATTAGAAGGCTTAAAAGCTACAATTACCCACTTCCCAAGGTTATTTACACTAATTGAACTTGTGAGATGACCTAGCATGTCGCTATCTAGTTAGGTATTTCATCTACACCACACCTCTAGTCTTTCACATCGTTGTTGACAACAGCTGATCTTGCTGGTTTTATTTCACTAAATCACCCAATAAAATTCTCTGCAAATTTCAATCCCCCAATTTTATTTGTTTTGTATTAAATCTAAATTAGTGCAAGCTAACGTCAATGTCTCAATCGAAACTTGTAACTATCATTCCCTAGTCCTCCTTGGATTCGGCCGACACTCGTCGGGTTACTTCTTTTAATACTTCGATCGTGTATATTCCTTGAATTAATGATATATTTTGGACGTTATCAAGCAACTCTGACAAGTCTTAAGAATACAGTTTCTTTCAGGTGTTTAGACTCTCAAAACACTTCTAGATAAATATTTCCGACTTAGGCTTAGGACATCAGTTTTGAGTTATCAGCACAATAAGATATAATTAGGTTTCCAATAGGAGTAGTACTTAGCATCGAGCGGGTCAGGGTTTAGCACATCCAGGTTTCCAAAACTACGTGCCACTATAGATTATTAGCCCGAATAGGCCTTATGATGTGATTGATTTATATTTGTCCTTCGAGTATATATATATATATTGATATTATATATTGATATTATATATTGATATACATATATATATATATATTGATGATATTTATATTATATATATACAGGCCTATTATTACCCCGTAAATTCTTGACGTTTAGATGGCCTACTTGCATGTTGGTTAAGAGTTTTTGAATACCATACATACTGGTGAAGGGCAGGGAAAGACCGAGGATAAGCGACACGTCGAACCATCGCAAGAGAGGCTGGCAGACCTCCTCCGATGGCAGCGCCACGGAAACTCACCTCACGATGGCCCAGTGCCACGGAGGTGAGTGCAGCCCCAAGTATAGCCCCAAACTTTGGTTTAAGTGATAAAATTCATAAAGAATTTCTAGAGAATAACGGAAGTACATAAGAAACAGAGGGCACGAAGGTTTAATAGAAATTTCCTTCGATTACGCCATTATACGCGTTCCAAACTCGAAATAAACACGGGTAGTGAGGTATTAAGGAGCATTCCTACGGCTTTAGTTTCGTAAAATTCAGCTAAGTGATCCATCGTGCTACTGAGCTAAGGTAAATGGAATTGCTCAGAATTAGTGTCAATATACTCCTAGCCCTAAATTGAGTATTTCTCCCTTCTGGACTTCCGAGAAATAGCGAGTTTTCGGCCGTTTTAGATAAGTCAAAGTTTGGGCCATATATATATATATATTAAAAGTGATATTTTATTTTAGAATATTAATGTATTTAGTCTTAATTGATATATATATGGATCCGATTGAGAGAAATAGAGGAATATTGACATCGCCAATTAGCGGAAACAACTGAGGTATGTAAAGCCAGTTTCTTCGGCAAGCTAGTAGTTCCGATATAGTAACATAGCTCAGAGTTCAGTAGAATGTTTCGAAGTCGAATATTATGCTTGGAATAAATTTTAGTACGATGATTGGAAGCATCATGTCATGTATAGCGTGAAACTTACTAGCACGATATAAATTCTAGTAGAAAGTGATAGAAACAGTACAACATGCCCAGTATGTGATTTAGTAAAGTATGTTAGGATATTATCGTGTTCAGTGGAAACTTAGTAAAGCAATATAAGTTCCCGTAAAGTAGTTAAGAAATAGAGTAGTAGCTGAAATAGGATTTAAAGAAGTATGTTAGAAATAGTAAATCATGTTTACTATGAACCTCAATTATACAACATGATTCTCAACATAAAGGTATATCTTGTTCCAGTATTAGACTCAACACGGTATGGCGAAGATTATATATATACTATTATCAGGTTCAGCATCTATCAAATACATACATATCACTAGCATTAGTTTAAGCATGTAGTATATACATACACATTGTATCACTAGTTTCAGCATGTGGTATACGCAGTTAGTATTACTAGTTGAGACCTGTATGTATTATTTTGGGGTTGGATTACTAGCATTCATGACCGCCCGGGGTTAATAGCTGTATCGACTCATCCGCTAGAGGGTGAATCACGTCGCTCTACATAGTGGCATGCCGTCCCCCAGGGGACGAAGCTGGGATGCCGATTTCCCCGTATTTTGCCTTGGTCGGCTTTTGCCACACCCCGTCGAGCAGGTACGCCCGAGGTGTTGATTTAGAGTCCTCCGGACTCGGGTACAATTAGTCGGGGCTCGGCGAGCCCAGAGTGCATACCCGGGAGGCGGCAGGATGCTTATAGTTACTATGGAAGATGGGATGACCGGGTAGGGTATAGATTGCATGTTAGTTGTACCTCCCGGCTTATGGGGGCCGGGTAAGGTTTGATGTGCTATGCTATGTTATGCCATGTTATGCTAGATATGAATAGATCGACAGTAGAATGCTACATTTCTAGGTATGACTCCTTCTTTCAGTATAGTTGCGGACAGTCTTGAACTCATGCTTTCAGTCAGTTACAGTCCATTTCCTTCTACTTCAAAGTTCTATTAAGTTATTTTGCTTGTCTTCAGTTTATTTTCCAGTTGTTCTTTTCATACCAAGTGCCACAGATGCGCGCGCGTTGAAATGTTTGCATTACTTGCCTGCAGGTACTCATAGATGAGGAGCCGACCCCTCGTGATTCTAGCCAACATACCGAGTCATAAGCTCCAGTCATCCAGAGCTAGATAGCTAGAGGTTTATCCCTTTTATTTTGTTGTACAATATGGCTAGGCCGGGGCTGTCCCGACAATATTATCAATATTCTTAGAGGCTTGCAGGTGCATATTCCTGGCCCGTTGGTGCCCTTGCCGGTCGTGTGAGGCCGTGTGTATGTCTTAGTTGTTTATGAAGGCCGTGTGAGGCCTTGTTCAGTTGGTAAGTGACCTTGTCGGTCACGTAGCAGTTTAGTACATGTTCTTCTTAGTTGAGTAACTAGACAGCATAGTGGCCTTGTTGGTGCATAAGTTCCTTCATACTCTCATTGTTCTGGTTAGGCTGTTGCTTCCTTACAGGTGGCTATCGGCCTAGTCGGCCAGAAGGTTGTATTTACAAGCGTTATATAGCCCGTTGGTTCCATGAACGAAGTTAGAACCAACCTGGCACCAGAACACTGGCTCGATAGTCCGAGTCTAGGTCTTAGTAGGGTACCAGGTGCGTTAAGCCTCCCAAGGCGAGTGTGACACCTTTGTGTATATATATATATATATTGATGATATTCCATGACTTATGATGATTGATTTGCACAGAGACTTACACGTTATGCTGCCTCAGTATTAGCATGTTCATGTTCCGACTAGTCTTAGGACATCAACTATATTATGGTTACATGTATCATATGTTCAATTGGGAGTAGTACTTGGCACCGAGTGAGCCGGAGTTCCAGCACACAGGTTTCAAAACTACTTTACATAGGATAAGGGACTCTTGATAGTATAAAATGTTTCCCTTAGCTTGAGGAATATGGGCTCCTCCTTTAGTAAGTATCTCCCCACTCGATGGGAGCATGCGGGGGCCGTTGTTGGTTGAGATTGTCTCTTGAGTTTCACAGTGATATCACGTCAGTCATGGTTCTTACCCTTGTATTGTACAACACCCTTTCAATCGAGGTTATAGGTCGGGCTCCATGACGCTCACACATTGGAGTTTGTCGGTTAATGGTCTCTCCCACAGTATAGTTTCAGTTTTAGTTCAGTGCAGTTATGCCGATTACAACTTTCAATGTATGATTACAAATTTAGTCTTCAATACATGTATATGACCTTCCAAACTGTTTTGCTTGTATCGCATTGATATTTTCAAACTAGCATACCATGTCAGTATTCATGCATCTTTGATAGAGGGTCCTTGTACATTACCTCAACTTACATAATCAACCATGTTTTATGTATAGTCTTTTTCTTTTTTATAGCATATTTCTTAGTTTAAATTGTGTTCCTATATACTGAGTACATTACAAGTACTGACCACATACTCTATAATATATATCATATTATAATATAGATTCAGGTGTTTAGACTCAGACACATGGTTGAACATTCTAGACACTCATCGGCAAGCGTGGTGAGTCCTCATCTTTCGAGGATGAAGTTACGTTCCTTTATTTTAGTATTATTTAGTTTCCAGATTTGGAGTTAGTTGGAGACTTGTCTCAGCAACTCATCAGGCTAGTGTAAGGCTTTCAAACAGTGTAGTCTAGTATCAACTTATGGCACCGGTGTTGTTGTATGAGTACATGTCCTTACGCATAATGAATGGTTTTTATTTCCAGTTGCTTCTACTCGGATTTTTGTTTAAAGTCATATGTTAGTAGCGGGCTGCCATGGGTTAGCTTGGAGCATTCATGGTTCTAGTCCATGTCGCGTCGAGTTCTATGCTCAGGTCATGAAATAACCTAAGTTTCACTAAGCGAATGGCATTGTTCCTATGCCAAATCCATTGTTGAAGTATAGAAATTGGAGTATCGTATATCGAACTCAAATATTAGGGTTCGAAAAAGGGAAAAATAATGTGGGAATCAAAACGAATTTGAAATTTATTCAAAATCTTCCGATTTATCTTTGAAAATAAACACGGAAGAAGAGCTATTAAGAAATGAGGAAGGGTGAAACCAATTTGGGTTATATCTGCATGAGAAATGAGTTAATCTTTTCATATGTTTTTACAAAATTAATTAGAGTTGTATAAGAGATTCGTAAATTGCCTTATTAAAATTGGTTGGAGCTCATTTGTGAACTGGGTTTGTCGAGAGGAGAGGGGGTGTGAGCTAGAGGTTTGGTGTTTTGAGTTCGTTTCTTTTTTAGAAATGAAGAATAAAGGGTTTCCATCCCTTTTAGAATTATAATGAGTGTGTTTTTCGTGTTTAAGCTAGTTAGGCCGTGGGTGCTTAACCAGATTGATCACGAGAAAAATTGAAAAAGGTAGGAAGGGGATATTTACAGGATTTATGAGTTGTCTATAATCGAACTTAGAAATATAACTTTATGTTTCATGTAACTAAAATGTTAACAAAATAGTCAAATTGAATGAAAATAATTGATTTGAACTCGACCATTTTTAAAGTAACTAATTTGAGATAAAAATAAAATGAATTAATTATCGAATTAATAAATTAATCTACTTGTTTAAAAAATGAAAATATTTGCAAAATGGACTGATTGTCATAGTATACCGTAAATGATCTTTATTGATAATTTGAAAATACATACTTAATTGAAATAATTTTTTTAATATAAATTACTATAAAATAATAAATATACTTAAAAAGTAGTATATGATTAATTCTTATAGACCAAATGAGGTTTGTGCTTTTTACTCATGATGTGATGCACTTTAAATCCATAAATAGAAAACTTACATGGACATAATTTTGTAGACCTCAAGTGTGTGTGTAAAGTTTGCAGTAGAGATAGAAACCTCTGTGGTTTCAGAAGGTACACCGGATACGCAACTCAGAGATGGCTAATTTTACCCTTATTAATGTGGATTTGACATGTAAGGTACCTACGTTCTTCTACATACGTGTAGTTTGAATATGCAATTGAAAGTGTGATCTTCAACTCTCGCTTAGAAAGAGTGTGAACCCCTCTTTCAACAATACACTGCTGAGTCGTTGCTAGAAAAGTCTCATGTTCAACTGTATGCATCCATATCATAAACTGAGATAAATATTGTCTGGGAATTGAATAAATGATGCCATTTGGATCTTTTAACTGTTATAGATACATCATCCTCCTGCGGTTCAATAATTTAAAAAAGGCTTTATAGATTTGTCTTTTTCATTCCATTTGGATGATCTAAGCATACTGAGGGATCGTCTCAGTGCCTAATAAATATTGTCGTCTTTTTCTAGATGATCCTTAAATGTGGCCTTTGTGGTTGTGATTAGATGTCTATCCAAATGCTTTGATGAAAGTAAATGTCGCTACGGTGATAATATAAATAGACCTTACATAATTGATGATTTATCCATAATAGGACAGTGAAAAGTAAATTACCCTCACACAACTAGCCCAGTGTTTTATCCATGATAGGATAAGTTCCAAGTAAAATTGATCTTCTTGACAACTGATGATTGTTATCCACTGTAGGACAAATACAAAATAAAATAGACCTCACAACAACTGAAGATTGTTATCCATGATAAGATGAGTGCAAAGTAAAATGGACCTCACGACAATTAATGATTGTTATCCATGATAGAACGAACGCAAAGTAAATGGCCCTTATGATAATTGATGATTTTTATCCATGATAGAACGAATGAAAAGTAAAATAGACTACATGGCAATTGATGATGGTTGTCCATGATAGGAATAATGCAGAGTAAAATGGCCCTCACCATAATTGATGATTGTTATCCATGATATGATGAATGCAAAGTAAAATAGACCCTTCAATGATTAATGGTTATCCATGATAGGATGATTGCAGTATAAAACATCCCTCATGACAACTGGTGATGATTGTCCCCGATAGGATGAGTGTGAAATAAAACGTCCCTTATGACAACAAATGATTGTCGATGACATGATAAGTTTTAAATAAAATGTCCCTCACGATAAGTAATGATTATCCATAATAGGATAGGTGTAAAGTAATATATATCCCTCGCGGTGACAAGTGTCATCCTTCATCTGGATGACCTTGAAAGGTAAATATGATGGCCTTCTCAATAGCATATCTTATCCTTTATCTGGATGAAGTTGAAAAGTAAATGTGTAGCCCTCTTGAAACTGGTCTCATTCATTTTCTGAATAATCTTTAAAAGTAAATATGATCTTGGTGCTACAAAATGCAAGATTTAGCCTGACATCTACAATATAGTACTTGTTATGATATTTGTTCGGATATTACATTGATGATTCTGAACAGGGTTACGTGCTTGTGCTCCAGTGAATATGTTTAATTATGAACTCCCAACCTATTTTTGCTTTTGAAAACAGAAGATGAGTTAGTCAATAACTCAAAGCCCTCGAGACACTTTAAGAGACCTACATCAAAAAAAAAGTTTATTAGTTTTTAGACCACTCTGTGTTAGTTTTGCTTGAATTATCTTGCTCCTTTTGCCCTGCTAGCATCAGGAATTCGTCTAGTCCTCCAAATCATGATATATGGAAGATAAAATAAATTTATTGTAAATAAAGATATTTTTAAAATTTTAGTTTTATTTAAAGAAAGTAATTGAAAATATCTCCTGCCGAATAAAAGTCATGACCTGTTGCACATGACCCAAGTACATTAATGTTTGTGAAGGCACCCAGCATTGCCCTTAAGGTGAACCCTATTCATATAAGTCAAGCGAAAGCAAAACAAATTTAATAGAAACTCATCATCATGAAGCAATAACATAGAGAATATGGAATATATAAATTACAACCCCAAAATCTAGTGACATGATAACAAAGTTTCTAGGATATCCAATACAAATTCTGAATACTTCAAAACTATTTGGAAGATAAAGATAGATATAAAAGATAAGTATAAGAAGTGTATGTTTTGGAACAATCAGAACCTATCTCCAAAAGACTTAAAGTAGCTCCAACTCAAGGATGGAATCACTTGCAACTCGTACCAGGCCTGAGCGCTGCACAACAAATGTGCAAAAAGTAAGGGTGAGTACGAAATATGTGTACTCAGTAATATTATCAGTGTACACTATTATGAAGTGATGATAAGGGTTAGTCCTACCCTTATTTTCTCAGCAAAATATCTAAAATATCATAATAAGATTTCAATACAAGTCAGTTCAATATCCAATGCTCAAAATAATCAAGATAAGAGCAATATTTGAAATCAGTAAGTAATAGAGAATTTCTAAAACTATTTTAAGGATAACATACCAGCGCTTCAAATCATCCCAACTAAATGGGGAGAAAAACTACTCACAATCATAACCACTGTACCATTTCACCAATACTCAAAATTAATATGGAAAACACGTATTTTCTCTATGGGATGGGCAGGACCCATGGGGATTCATGAATTAAGTATGCATGCCTATACCAGACAACACAAATATAAAAGGCCCTTGGATGCACACCTATACTGGATAAATCTATATTATTGAATACCTTAGGTATCTATTAGAATTTATTCTCACTTTACAATATAAATGTGCATTAAATGTAGTGTAAATAAACAAATCCAATATCAGATCTAAAGATCAACATAGAAAATCATAATCAACTCTGAATTATTTAAAAATGAATGTAGCAGAAAACTAGAAAGAATAATCATTAGGCAACACATATATGTGTGTGTGTGTGTGTATGTGTTCCAGCCAAAACCAACATATCAATACTGAGTGAAGATTCAAAAACCTCAGTTCAATCAATTTATCAATTCTTAGTGAGCAATATGCAATTCACTCAAGCCAAATTAATTATCAATTCCAAGAGAGAAGTATTAATGACACAGCCAGTAAGTTATCATTTATCATGAATCATACTCACATATTCACTAAAATTATAATGAATTATATAATCACATATTCAAGTCATAGCATCGATACCTATATAAATGTGCATGTATCATTTTCTACAGGACCACCATTTACATACTCTCTTAATTCAATAATTCAAACTTATTAACACTTTATAAAGGTACATAAAGTCTCAGGTATGTAATCAAAACTCAAAGTGAAATTACAGTCTTTTCCTTCAAAACGCCTCTCTAGAGAATCTCATCTGGCAGACAAATATGTAATTTAAATAAGTATATGATTCCATATAAACTCATATTGTTATTATGTCACACCTCAGAAGTCTCAAGATCAGACCTATAGTTAGAATGGAATTCATTAGGAAAACAGAAAAGAAGTGCCACGGAACGACTCGCTCGTGACGAAGTGCGTGGTGCCAACCATTGACCCAATGTACGAGTCATGGTGAGGAGCATATCGAGAGGGTCGGTGGTAACGACTCAGAAGTACAGTCTTCACATTTGGTTTGACAGGCCTTTAGTTAATCAGTCTTGAGGAAGTCCTGAAGTTAGTAAAATTTTCCTCCAAAACTAATGAGTGTCAAGACCTTTCGTTAGTCCTTAGCAGGTCGTTAGGATGAGTGGTTGGAAGAATTTCAAAAATTGTGCAAGTATGACTATTATGACCACAAAAGTAGTAACGAATCGTAAGGACAACTAACAACTCATTCTAACGAGTCGTGGATAAATGATCAGAAGATTGAAAATTGAGGGGTAGAAGCAATAAGTTCACCACGAGTTTTGATGACAACCAATAACTAGTGATGTGGCTCAATTCACTGTTGGGTGGTTTTAAGTGAGAGTTCCTATAAGGGTACTTTCATAAATTATGCTTTTAACTCCTAAATGAGGTCATTTGGATTTCTTAAGGAGTATTTAAAAGATAAACTAAGCTAGACCACGATTTCTCCAAACACCGTGGATTGAAGATTGTTCCTCTCTCAAGTAATTCAAGGGTTCTTCTTCTTCTCAATTCACTTGGGTCTCAAGTCACAAGAGAAAAATACATCAAAGTCTAGAGTATGTGGGGATCTTGAATGGCAGATTTCATCCTACCCTCGTACCCAATCCCAAAGCAATTATATGATTTTAAATCCTTCAAGTCTCCAATGATTTTCAAGAATTTCTAAAGTTAAAAGTATACATTTGAAAAACTCCATGATCTCTCCTTGAAATTGATTCTCTCATGATTCTATCTATGAGTTATGATTATAACTATAAGATTTCTATGAAAAATTCTTATGAACCTATACTTTCCAGTTTAGTGGTTATAATTGTGATTCATAAATCTCAGGACATGTATCATTGCAGAATCTTAGTATTATTCTCATGGCTAGTTCACGTATGTCAAGAAAATTGATGAAATTTCATAGTTTTGTGACACTATATCAAAACATTTTCATGATTATGATATGAGCATTATCTTATATTTTGAAAGTAGTGCCGCACTGAGTAGGCCGAGGTTCCAGCGCACCTAGGTCTCAGAACTACGAACCCTCTAGCAAATGATAGGTCATCCTTGATGTATCCATGACTGAATAGGCCCATGAGTGATATCACACCTTCATGGTTCTTACACTTAGTAAGGTATGAATACACCTCCCATCTAGGGTTACAAGTTGGAGGCTCCATGTATACTCACATGGAGTATGTCAGTTATAAGAAATCTACACGATTCCATGATTTTCTACACATGTTCATGTTTATGCTTCACGATATTATGACTTAGAATATTTTGTCTCAATATATACTTTATGAGATTTTGCCGCAATATCATTCTTATTCCTTTATGCTTTTCAGTTTCGAAAAACTTGAGCCATTATATTCAGTTTATGATCAAATCTCATGTTTCAAGACTACCCTCTGACCCTCATGTTGTTGTCATCATGTTTTTATCCCTGCATACATAGGTATATTCAATGTACTAGTGACATATATTTGTGCTATATGTCTCATGATATAGGTTTGGGCTAATCAATCTCAGCTACATCATTGGGTCCTCTTAACCCCATTTTTAGCCGAACCTCACTTTGGTGAGTCATCATCATCCGAGGACATTACCTTAGCCTTATGGTTTTGCTTTTATGGAATTTAATTTTAGACTTATTGAGCAAGTTAAGGAGTTTTCCGAGTGAATCCTCTTGAACAGAGGCTTTGCGAATAACATGTATAGATTCTCGTGGTGTTGACTTGTAGTCCTGTTTACGTTTATGGTATCTTGAACTTCCGCTCATGCTTTGTATTGCATGCTGTTGTGCTTGATGATTATTCTTATGTTATGCATATACCATAGGTTTATCTTGGAGCTATTTATTCATGATTCTAGGTCCCGTGTCACATTCGGGGTCTCCTTCCGATAAAGCCCACAAGTGTACAGGTTGTATAAGTAATACCAGTGGCCCTTTAAAGACCGGAATGTCGAACCCACAGGGACTGGACTACAGGGTAAAACCTTCTCGAGAGGTTAATTTGCCTGCTCTAATAATGAGAACAACAGTGTAAAGAAAAGTTTTATATTTTGAAAACTATTTTATACTAAGGTAAGAATATTATACAAGTGAGTCTGAACTGATGAATGAGCATGCTGAGGCTAAAACAAATCATAAAAGAAATTAAATTATCGACCTTGTGGTTTACTCTTTCCTCCAAAGTTGCTAGTCAGGAACTTGTACTGATTAAAACTCTCATTATTGGCCCAACTTAGAATCATGAACATTGCCTCTACATTTCTGTATTGAAGAAAATTCTGTTCAAGCCATACAAAACCAATTCCACACTTGACTAATACGACTTTCAGGTATATTTCTATCCTGAAGGTAAATCAATTCCCAATTTTCCCAAACCAAGAAAAGATCATATCCTATTAGTCCACAACTTTCCAGTTTCTTGCCCTCTCGGGAGCGGTTAGGTCTACATAACATTCAGTTAATATTAAGTTGAACAGAATTAATAAACAATATGAAGAAAGATGAAATAACAGATAATCAATAATTTACATTTCAATGAGTTCACTTAACCTCTTGAAAGGGTTTAGCCACTCATTTGTGGATTGAACATCATTAAATAAGTAAATCATTGCAAACAGGCGAAGAAGAAAAGGGATGAGAAAACTATAAATTTTGCGTCCTCACAACTGCCAGCAACCCACGTTCTTGCTCCACCAAGTCAGAATATTAAAAAAATAACCTAAGTGTGCTATTTATAATAGTAGGAATTTTTGAGAGTAACAAGCAACGTGTCACGGGTGCGTGGAGCGTGCCACCTCCGTGACGAAATGCCTGGAGGCCTTCTGTCCAGCGCAATCGACCCCGGCAGCACCTTTGCCGCGTTGGCGTGGCACGCTGCCGGGGCGCACGTTGCACA
The DNA here is from genome assembly GCA_018107945.1 of Datura stramonium. Classification (NCBI taxonomy): domain Eukaryota; kingdom Viridiplantae; phylum Streptophyta; class Magnoliopsida; order Solanales; family Solanaceae; genus Datura; species Datura stramonium. The sequence continues at coordinate 164,478 of JACEIK010001611.1, read as the reverse complement.
AGGCTGGTCGCGGAGCCACCCTGCCGTGTACGTGGCCAACGCGGCGAGGCTGTCTTGGGTAACCACTGCCTTACGGTAGCACATTGCCGACATGGAGTGGACTGTTTCAAACCTCCTCACCGCCGTTAGCGTGTTTATTCCGTCTCCAAGCCTCTACTTCACCGCTCATGGATTAGCTCCTCAAAAAATCATCAAAAACCTACAAACACGGCTAATCATGTTGGTTAGTATAAAATCACACTTCCATACAATTTACATGAGAATATACACACATTTTTGGATAAACAAGGCAAAAGCGATGCATCTGAGTATCGATTTGGCATATAAATATACCCTGATCCTCACCTACTTCCCAAATCTTGTTGATCCTCGAACAACCCTTTACATCTCATGTAAATGATTTACATAACTAATCTAGCAAGTTAATTCCAGTGCATTGCAGTGATTATTTAAGATATAAACTAAATAAAGCATGCACGTTTTGATCAATGATGAAATACAACTATGTTAAGACTTCTTAACCTCCAAATCAAACTCTTACTCAGAAGCAAACTCATGCAAATCAACTGATTGAAGTCCCACATCAGATCATCTTTATTAAACATGTGCCCTCACGGAAAAGAGTTACCCAATTTCACACACGCAAAACACTTTTATATCACAACATATGTGGGTACATAAATAGAATTTCACTCACTCTCATAAAGAATTCACATGCACCATGTAATGACCCATAAGCTTGCCCTTAGTGTTTTACTCCACAATTTAAGGATGTCTGAACGTAAGATCAGTAGGACTTTTTTTGAGTTGCTAATGTACTCAGGTGTAGGTAGGTACTATTGTGATCAGTAATAGTGACTATCTTCCTAAGCGCTTTCAATACATCACCCTCATTGCGAACTTCCTTCCCTTACTTCACCTTTTATCCTTGGTAGTTTCTTTTTCCTTTTTGCTCCCCATTTCTTTTGAGCACTTTGCAGTTTCTCATTATTAAAGTTGTATAAATAATTTTCATTCATTTGTTTTCACTCTTACTAATCCTGTTTTGATACACTTGCTGACCTTTCTCCACTTTTATAACTTCCACTTTTCTTTCTTTTCATTCTTCTCACTCCTTTTCTCTCAGATTTTTCTTCCTTTAGCGCTTAAGACTTGGATCAATTCAAGGTTAATGAAATAAAAATGGTTAAAGATATTTTAGCTATCAAAGAATAGGCTGAAACAATGGGGATAATGCAGATTAATATTTCAAAGTGAGGTAGAAGCGAGGGATAAATATTAGGTTCATTCAAAAGAAATCTAAATCATCTCCTACAATTTTACATCCTTCATTTCATTTTTATAACCATACCAGGCAAGTTCTAGACAATCCATAATTGCACAGAATACTCAAAACCTTACACTCATTACTGTCAATTCAAGACACATTCAGCAGATAACACTCATTAATCACAAGAATTTAAAATTAAAAAACTCAATCCTTATGAGTCAACAGTTGAGAGCCTGTAATGTCCTCAAACATTTATACACTTGCATGCTTCAACACTTCATATACTTGCATCTTCGTCACACCTTATAGCACATGTTAAGAATACTCAAGCATCCATAGCTACGGATTTCCAAAAAACTAAGAAACCTATTGACTAATTTTTCCTCAGGTGATCGTCATCCATCCAGCTCGTCGGAAACGGTCCTAACTACGACTAAAACGTATATACAGACAAATAAAAATAAAAATAAAAATAAAGATTTTATTTTTCAGTTCAAGAACCCCGTCGGAAAGAACCGACAAGAAAAACCAACGAGGTGATGAAGTCTATGTACTCACAAAAATTTCAAATTTTTCTCCTTTTTTTTTTCACACAAGCATTACATTCACCAGCAATTTTGTTAAGCACACAAATTTTGAAATTTCATGAAATTTCTCCCACACTTAAATCATGCTATGTCCTCTTAGCATCAAGTTATTTGTTAAGGGGTGAAATACTCCTGGGAGCCTTTAGGCCTAGCCCCAGACAACATGGTTTCCTTCACTTTACGTAGGTGGTGTCATTCCCTTTCTGTAGCATTGGCTTCCTCCTAAGTGCTCAGACTTCCCTCCATCTGTGTAACTCACAAAAACAAAGATGAAAAATAAATAAAATCAGTAAAATGCCGAAGAAATTAAAATGAGTACCGTAATTTGCCCTTGGGTTTCTCCCAACAGCGCCTAATTTTACATTCATGGCCACGACGCATTGCATTTCTCCACTTTTTCCTCCTGCCTTGAGATATAGAACCTCCACCCTGTATTTCTTCTCTAATTTTCTTTTATGCTCTCAGGGTGGTGGTGAAGTGGGGACCAGAGGCGATGTCGCCTTTGACGTTTATTGGCCCTTGCGTAAGTGAAGTCATTCTATCTATTAGGCTCAGCAATTTGAATATATGGGACAGGTCACTCCTCTTGACATTCTCCATAAGCTCGGAAGACTCTTTCTGTGTCATAAGCCAAACTTAGGTAGAAAAATGCTTCGAGTGAGGTTCAATGCACCTTGATTCTGAAACTGCAATGCAATTGACCTCCTTACTTGTATACCTCTTCTCCGCATCAACATCTATCTCCTCATATTGTCTAATGGGAATTTATACTCTATCTCTTCTACCCTGAACGGATTTTCTACAATGTATAGGCTCCTCACGGGGACATCAAGGTTCTAAATGTCGGGCTTCATCTGAAAATTCACCTTGTCTTCCTCCTTGCATAACTCCTCCTGTGACCATGCCTACAAGCATCTCACTTGCAATTGATCACAAGCTTCAACCTTAGCCATCATCTCCGTGAATTTAAATCTCATCCCCTTTTAGAACCTAGCAAATTTTCACTCTTCCTGACTTATCAATGTTGCCACCGTCTCCTTTATTGCTTCGGATTGCTCAGAGTTGTTTCAGCATGTCTTCTAATCAGTCTTGGCGTCCCAAATCTCATTTTCAGCATGCTTGTATTCATGTCAAAAACAACGAAGGATCATAGTAGGGGTTCGAGGGAGTATGCATTCAGTTTAGCCATCCCAATGGCCATCTTGACCACCATATGTTGCATGTGTTACAATATTGCCACCATTGGTGTCTCTGAAACTCAGAAAAGGTTCGTCAAAATGTGAGTATTCACCATTTAAACCATTTGTGTTCCATGATGTCATGTCAAGAAGGGTATCCAAAAATAATCAAAAATATTAAAAAATGAAATAAAATAAAACACGTTGTCAACGCTTATATAGAAGTCGTTAACTAACACTTAGGAAAAATTTTGCCAATTGCCAGTCCCAGAAACAACGGCGCCAAAAACTTGATGAGCCCGCAGAGTATGCAGGTTGTACAAGTAATATAGTGGCCCTTTTTAAGAACCGAAATGTCAAACCCACAGGACTGGACTACAGGGTAAAACCTTCTCGAGTTAATTTACTATAACTCTAATAATAAAGACAACGATTAATAAAGAAAAGTTTTTATATTTTGAAAACTAATTTTATACTAAGGTAGAATATTTTATACAAGTGAGTCGAACTATGAATGTGAGCATGCGAAGGCTAAAGCGAATCATGTAAAGAAAGGAAATTAAGTATCGACATACATGGTTTATCTTTCCCTCCGGTTGCTAGTCGGAACTTATGCCTATGGATTAAGTATTTAACCCAACTTAAGAATCATGAACCTTCCACCTACATTTATGTGATAAGAAGAAATTCATGTTCTAACCATACAAAACCGATTCCACACTTGACTAATACGACTTTCAGGTATATTTCTATCTGAAGGTAAATCAATTCCCAATTTTCCCAAACTCAGAACAGATCATATCCTATTAATTCACAACTTTCCAGTTTCTTGCCCTCTCGGGTGAAACCGGATTTTTAGTTTACATTAACATTGGCCAGATATTAAGTAGTAAGAACAAAATTAAATAGAACAACCATAGAAGAAAAGATGAAATAACCAGATAATCAATAATTACATTTCCAATACAATAATGTTCATAACCTCAGCAGAAAGGGATTTAGCCACTCATTTGTGGATTGAGCATCGATAAATGAATGGAAATCATACAAGTAATTAAAAGAAAGAAGAAAGGGATAGAAAACCACAAATTTTCATCCTCACAACTGCCTGCAACCCATGTTCTTGCTCCACAAATTAAGATATCCTAATAACCTAAGTGTGCTATTTATAAATAGTAGGAATTTTCCCCGAATAACAAGCAACGTGTCACGGAGTGCAACGCGGAGCATTGCCTCCGTGACACGGCCTTCACTTATGGAGAACCTTCTGGAAATCACTTGCAGAATTCAAGCCAGCATAACTTCCTGCCAGTTGTAGCTCAGCACTCTTCAGGCCATTGTTGCCTAAACGTGAGTCGCGGAGCCACCACATAGTAGCACGTTGCCAACGCGGCGAGGCGCTGTCTTGGGCAGCTTTGCACTGCCGTGGCACGTGCCGACGCGCAGGTGGGCTGTTTGGGCCTCCTCTTGCCGCCCGTTTGCGTGTTTATTCCCGTCTCAAGCCTCTACTTCACCAACTCATGGAATAGCTCCTCAAAAATCATCAAACCTACAAAAACACAGCTAATCATGTTGGTTAGTATAAATCACACTTCCATACAATTTATGAGAATATACACACATTAGTGGATAAACAAGGCCATGATGCGTTGAGTATCGATTTGGCATATAAATATACCCTGATCACTAGGTCTGTTTGACAAACTGATAAACATTAGGTTTAGGTGTGTCCTAGGGTGTAAAGCCACATTCATGTATTCTTTTTCATGGGTGTAGAGAACGCCACACTTATGAGAAGAACACGAGATATTTTAGGAAACTTCCTTTCTTTCATGTTATATGTTGTGCAATAAAGTCTAACGCTCTTTCTCTTCTAACTCATTAGGTACACACATTCACCAATGCCTCCTAAATGAGCCAGCGGAAGAAATTGCAATATCGGTATGTCATGAGTATGCAGGAAGCGTAAATAGACTAAAACATGCAAGTATAAAGGAAAGAGGTAAACTGAGTACATCACTGAACATATGACTGAGCTAAAATACAATGACCCTGTCTGAGATATACATATGTAATGTCACCAAGCTTTTATTTGAAGTATCTACTAAAGTGTAACCAAACTGATGCATAAGGGTTATGTATTTTACATATGCTGAATGAAGAGTGTAACTATTGTCATACACTATACTGACTATTTCTTTGATATTTAAGACTAAGAGATTCTCTTCTAAATCTGATTTAAACTGATGTTTGAATCTATACAGAGTTGAGCTGAATTGATATCATAGACTGATCTAAAGAAACGTTCTTTGCTATGGAGTGTCCGCGGTGACTAGGGATACTTTCTCTTCTATTGAGACTCCCTAACTGAACTAAGGAACATATTCTGCTAATGAAATCACTGACTAAGCTAAGGGGGCATTCTCTGCTATGGAGTGTCCCTGACTGACTAAGGGAGACTTTCTCTGCTATTGATTCTCCCTAACTGAACTAAAGGAAATATTCTGCGCTGTGGAGATGCGACTGATCTAAGGGAGATATTATCTACTATGGAGTGTCCCTGACTTAGGGAAGACTTTCTTTGCTATTAAAACTCCCTAACTGAACTAAGGAAACATTCTCTGCTAGTGAATCCTTAACTGAGCTAAGGAGATATTCTCTGCTAATGAGAATCACGACTAGGCCGAGTGAAACATTACAGTAGAGAAACATTCTCAGCTATAGAGAGTCCCGATAAACTAGAACATGAAGGACATTAGTCTGACGTCATTCACGTCTAGTCTAAATTACTTCAACTAATTAGAGACATGAGCGTTCAACTAATTGCATCATACTGAAATCATTTAAATCTGATCAAGGCTACTTTCTACTATCAGCAAGCCCATAGAGTGAAAGATCTGCATCATCATACTTTATCATCACAATTCATATCAGCATAGTCCTGAATCATCGTTTAAATCATAAATTCTACATTCATGAGACCTCTATAGAATCATATCATACTTTAAACATATCCATAACATTTAAATCCCGTGCTCATAGTATATATGGTGTATACTCTAGATTCATGTAATATTCATAGGTCAATTCATACTTTAACACATACACGAAATAATAGTGAAAGGCATATACGTATTTCATATTCACCCAAATCCACAAGTTCTAATCGTATCTCAACATATATATTAAATTATATATTCTATATTTATGAAACACATATGATCGGCTCATACTTTAAGCATATATAGTGAGTTCATGGTAAGAGCATGTAACTAATTAACGAAGACCTATTTCAAAATTTATTCCAAGCCTTGGTGGAAATTCTAAAATCATGCTTTTCATATATCATGTATATAATTCGAGAAGGTTTAAGCTGCTTCATAAGCATACACATGATTATTAACCATGACAGGTCATAAATTGGGGAGAACCTGAGAATTCATGCATAAATTGAAACCCTAAAACATGATTTTAAGATAAGGGATTTCAGGGTTTTAGTATAAAATTTGGGGCACAAGGATGAAAGGATGTCCTTGTTGAAAACCCACATACTTGATTAGAAGGAATCCCCCACATGAACTTGAACCTTGAAGCCCTTGAAGAAGCCTAGGTGATCCTTGAGTTTTGAGAGAGTGGAGGAAGAAGAGTTTGAGTATCTTTTTGATAGAATGAGGGTTGGGCTAGATACCTCCCTTAAAATGTCCCATTTGATACCCAAAATGGCATAGTTTAGAAGTTAGAAGCATATCATTTTACAAAAACACCCTTGAAAATTCATAGGAAAAATCCATCTGCTCCCGAGTCCCCACCTTGAGCCTCCACGAGTCGTAGGGTTGAAAATGACTCGTGGTGCCAATTCATGAGTGCACTGGAGACTTTTCTCAAAAGTTCCTCGATTCTACTCGATGGCTAACTTCATGAGTCGTTAGCTAACTTAACGACTCGTGACTCCTTCCGTTATCGAAGCCCAAAATCCTGCTCTTCCCTTCCCACGGCCAACATGACGAGTCATTACTTTCTATGACGACTTGTCCTATCCTCTCGTTCTCACCACTTCCTGGGACCCCTTTGAATTTCGACATTCATTCGACAACCAACACTAACGAGTCGTTGCCTACTAACGACTCCATGGGTCATTCGTTGTCACTGGAACCACACTTGCACCTCGGCGCACTTAAGTCGGCCACGACTCGTTGGGTCACCTGGAGTCATGCCACGACTCGTTCTGAGGTGAAATTTCCACTTCCCCTCTAAATTCTTCCTTTAAGTCTGGAGTCTATTCTTAGAAACTTTCGGTGTGTTACAGATATGTTTTGGAATAATGACTCCTCATATTCAGAATTTCATACTATGCATGTAATTATAATTTCAGCATTCCTATGAAAAATGATGGGAGCACTATGCATGTTTTTAGAGTAGTGTCGAGCATCAGACCAAACTGAGGTTTCCAAGGTTCCTCGGTCTTAGAACTATGCACCAACATAGATTTATATATACTTATTTGGGACCTCTTAAGAAAGTTTCCCCGCACAGCAAGGGGCCTTGACTTGATATCTATATCATGGTAGCATCCTTAGGCCTTATAATGTTTTAAGACGGCTCTGCTCACTTGAGTGTGGTAGTTGGGGTATCACATAAGATTTATCGTGTTGGTTTCAATTTTGACGAGTCTCCCAGTATTCCTCATGATTTTAGTTATTCATGTTCCTTGCATGATATTATGTTTTGTAAGTTTTGACCTAATGATCGAGATTATGAGTTTTTACTTATGATTTCAGCTATGACAAGTCATGTGATTTATATTTTAGCTTTGGGTCATTCTATTCAGATATGATATTCAACTTATGATTATACATGTTTCAGATTTAGATTCCAGCATGCAATCATCACTCTCATAATCTTATGTTTTATGTTTATATGCATTATTTCAGTTAATATTTACTCGGCATGTTTTACTTACCCTGCAAACTCGGTACATTCCAACCTTAGCGCATACTTTATGTTCTATCGTTTCATGACCGAGGTCCACACGATCAGACTCAGTTCCGTCGTTAGTCCAGCTCCCCGTAGTTTAATTCAGTTCCCATTGATGATGAGTCATCATCTTCCAAGAAGGACATTCAATTTTATCATTTGATACTAGTATATTCAATTTGCAAGCTAGTTAGGGATGTTGTCCCATCGGCTCATCGAGACACTAGTAGAGCTTATCAGACATTATGTAGATATTCAGCTTTGTCAAGTGTTTACTCTATTTTATGATTCTTATGTTATTCACACTTCTGCTTATTCATGATTTAGTTATCCAGATTCTATTGATGTATGTTCTTTAGTTATCATGTTCATGCGGTGGATCGACTTAGTGTAGTTCGTAGTTCTAGGTCCCGTATCTTGATTCGGGATCCCAGCTTGGATCGTGACATCTGCATGATCACATTTTAAGTCCTAAGGCTAGTCCCAGGGATTTTTGGGGTGTTACACAGTTAAACTAGGCTAAAAATAAAAAGATACTAACTAATGACAATTAACCATACAAAGAGCGGATTCTTATGAAATCAATAAGATGAATTGATCTAGGATTATGTATCTGCTTGCAATCATGTTGAGTAATCACTTGAACTAACTTTAATAAATTGGGTTATCAGTTGCAAGTTGATATTACCCAATTATGACATCTTTTCAATAACTAGTCTACTACTCGCTATCCCTATCGCCTATATTTTTATGACGTAGATAATAGTGAAGTGCATGTAAGATTCTATTTGCATAAACTAAGCAAGGATAAAGGGTATATTTATATCATCATTAGCGAATCGATTCCATTTTCTATAAGGTTCACAAACAAGCTCTATTTGTTCTTATGCACTCTGAATTCTCTCATTCGAGTTCAATTAACGAGCCATAGATAATGTTCAACTATTTTATCAAATAATCTAGCAATTAAAATCAATGATAAATAAATAACCATACCTATCATATCACAACAATAACTATTTAACAAGTCAATTCATGTTCATAAAAACCAATCATTCAGCTACCATAATCCTAGAGCCAAGTTTAACTCACATATACATGGAGAAACTACAATAATTCATCTCAATAAAAACGTAAAAATAAATGGGGAGAAAAATGTGCGACCGAGCGGAGGTCGGTTCGTAATACGGGACAAGGAACCCGAGGGACCCCAAGTCGACCTATGGAATAAGCATACGCCTAACTGATTCGATAAATTGAAGAAATCTTCAAGATAAACTCAGCGGAAGTCTAACTCAATATCACATCAGAATAAGCATCTGAAGCTAACACATACGTATGTCACACCTCGAGTCTACACCCTGGACGTAACACAGTCCTTGAAGCCACAAGTGACTCCAAGTCAACCCCCTGCTCTATCATTCACTAGCATTACGAGTAAACATGCACAATAGAACTTTGAAATAATATCATAAAACATTTATAAAGGACAAGTCTAAAACATAAAGGATTTAAAAACATTTGAATAATACTATGAAAAATCGAAAGAAAATCATGTCTATGAAAGCCATCTAATTGAGGAGTTGTTGGGAAAAGCCCCCGGCTAACTCTAAGTATAACTAAAACTAATAAATGGCGAAGGAAGAAATAATGCCCTCAGATGATAGTACTCACACTGCAACTGCTGCAGAGGTGGAGAATCTGAACTGCGGCGGCTAGCGGTGCTGGTTGAGAAGATGTAAGTGGTAGGCGGAAAAACATGTTATGACTAACTAATTATCTGAAATGAAATAATGCAAATGGCGAGATGGTCAAAATGACCTTGTCCGGTGGCCAAAGAACTGTGCCCTAAATCAGAAAGTTCTGAGTCTGTGATACTGTACTGAATTGGGTTAAACTGATAGATCTGAAATTGAATTGAGATTTCTTATTCTGAAATTGGGTTTGGGTGACAGGTGGGAGAGTGATAACAGTATTAACCACGTGACTTAGACGTAGTGCGATGTATATACCCACATGTAGGACCAATATACCTTTCCAGGGTATAAAGAGTATGAACTAAGTGATCACAAACGTCTGGGGCCAATCAGGCCAGTATCGCATAACCTGCAACATGGATTCTAGGAACACGAATCGCGGTTTGGAACTTGATCCGCTCGATGCTAAGTCCTACTCACTGAAACCTATACTTAACTGCTAGGCAGATAGCTCCGAAATTGGGCTCCAAGACTAGTCAGGGATGATATAACTAAAGTACCCTGGGGTCTTATGGACCCAAATTTTGGCCAGGTTACAGGCGAGGCCGAGGCCCTTATCTGGAGGCGTGTAAACATTAAGGCAAACTGTCAGCTGAACCCAGGGTCCAGGGTTGGTCATAGCTATATAACTAGAATGTGTGACCGCCTAATGGAGCAACTAACTACCGTCATAGACACGATTCTGATAACTAAAGGCACGCGACACCTCGAAAAGGCTGAAGTCAAGCTGATCGATTGACAATTTTCACAAGATGATTAAGAGAGATTCTGCACGTTCTAACTGGTCTGAATTACTAGAAGCTAATAGAGAACTTAACTTATTCCAACAATACGGGAATTTTAATTATAACAAAATTTCAAGAATTTAAAAGAGGTTTCATCCAACAAGAGTAAAATCATTCTCATCAAGGAAAACATTTCTCATATATATATGATAAGAATTTCTAGGATATTGACCCAAAAATATACTTTGCAAAATAGACGGAATTTAATACGCAATAATCTTTACTTGAAAATGTAGTGCTATAATTCATCTTGGAAATAACAACTATTTACTTATGAATTGATGAAAATCATATGAGTAATAAACATGGATAATAACCCAATTGAAATTAACGAGAATCAACATGAAAATCTCTACATACTCGAAAATCTCAGGTCCTACATACACGAGGACCTATGACCACGACTCGTGGACAACACTATCTCATTCTGGAGATTTAATGGTAAAGTCGGTTTACGAGTCACCTAACGAGTCGTTGCTTTGATCAATGACTCACTGTGACACTAAGTCGGTACGCTGATCAACTAAATATATTCCCAACTCAGGCGACCACGATGTGACAATGGGTCATGGTCAGTGATCACGATCATGATGTCCTCGTTGGATACACCGTCTCCCCTCTTTAAATTATTAAATTCCTTCTCATAGCTCACCTAACTTGGTCGTGAGGCCCTTAGCGACTCATTAAGTGATGATCCTGAAGCTTCTGCTGACTTTCTAGATTTCCTAATTTGAGTCTCGGAAATAGATTTTGAGTTTCTGGGGCATTACAACATAAATCTGAAAAGCCTCTAATCTGGACAGATTAATTAGGAAAAGACTAACTCAATAAAGGTGAAATTGAAAATATATAAGGAAAGCGAAAGTCTAGCCCTCCGAAGGATGAGGACTCACCAAACAAGTAGGTGCTAACTCTAACCACCGACTACGAGCGGGGCTGAGCTTGGGAACCGGGACCTGTATGATGAAATGATACAACATAGAAAGTATACGGTCAGTACGTGGAATGTACCGAGTATGCAAAGGTAAGTAAAACCGGCTGAATAAGTATCGTTTAGCATTTCGCAACATGTCATAAGCTTTCCAAAATATGGGGAAGGACTGCATGCATTGATTCACAGAAATTACAATCTTTCATTTATGACAATGCATAGCTTCATAACATCATAACTAACTCGAATGACTCAAAGTTGAAACATGACATTTATAAGAAAAAGTTGAACATGGTCAAACCTTGCTTTTAGAACATGCATGTGTAAACTAACCATCAGTAATGAATATGTAAGTCTGAATCAATATGTAGACAATGGGAGACTCACCACTTAACCAACATACAACGATAGAGCTTATGTGGTCTCGACTATCATACTCGGTCAGTGACCGTCCAAAACCTTGCCGAGGACAAGGACACTACCATGATATCGATATCAAGCTCATGGGCCATTAGGGCCAGGGATAGCTCACTAGGGAGGTCCCAATAACATAATAGTATGTTAGCACGTAGTTCTAGGGAATAGGGTGATCTGCCCTTGGCCCTATCGGTGCTAGACTCTTCTCCTAAACATGCAATGCTCTACATCGATCCTCATGACTCAACATCGTCTATTGTAGAAGCTCAACAATGGAATCATGCATAAACTTAACATCGTATGAAACCCAGAAGCTCAACACTGTTATTTGAAAAATCTCAATAATGAAATCATACATAGAACCGACATCGTATGAAAACGAAGCTCAATGACATACATCTCAATTATGAATTTATGAATATAAGAAGCTTTATTTCGAAACATACCACAAGCTCATAGATAAGAGTGGAGCATCTACTCCAAAACCATGTGGTAAGCTTACTTTGAGATTCATCATCATACTCGATATAAGGGCTTTTCCAAAGCTTTATCATGCTTGGATCTACTCAATTCATTTTGAAAATAATTTCATAGTCATGGGTAGCTTTAGAAACATGTTTCATCATCAAATCATCATCATCATCATATTGATCATTATTCTCTTCTTTCATGAACTTCTCAGCTATGGGCATTTTATTTCATAATTTAGAAAACACAATTTTGATTGACAATAATTTAAAATCTTCCCAAGACTCACAATTCATCAATAGAGAGCATAATCTAATCGTACCCATGTATAGGAATTGAAGAATTGTGCAATTGGTTAAAACCCCATAACTTGATCATAGGAACTTCTCATAGATAGGGTGGGCATGAGTGTGAACAAAGTCACCCACTCATAACCCTACTACATACCTGGAAGGGATTGATTACACAAGAGGAAATTGGGTAGGAACCTTGAATACTAGCCTTGAATCACCTCTCCAACCTCTAAAGCTTCATGCATGGAATGAAATAGCTTAGAATAGGTTTCCCCTCTTAAAACACTGTAAGAAGAGGGGCATGGTATTAGTATAGGCTACTAGGACTTAGGAATTATGGAAAAGCCTTACTAAAATCACCCAGAATTTGGCTACCAGTCCCTACGAGATTGGATGACTCGTGCTCACAGACCACGACTTGTGGCTATGAGTCATCTGGTCCATGCTAAAAAAAACCTCTAGGGGACCTCACAGAAGACACCACAACTCGTGGTGGGTGACTATGACTCGTGGTCACCATCTGTAGCTTCTACCCTAATGCCTCCTTTCCAAATAACCAGTCTAGGCCACGAGACCTTATGAATAGTGAGAGGCCTGACCACGACTCGTGAAGGTCATGCCGTGGTCTTCTCAATACACTACCAACCTGTTGGACCCGGAGGTCACTTCACAACTCGTGGTCACTCCTCACGATCCTCCTCACAATTCGTTCTGTGACCTGGTGCGAAATTTTAGTTTTCACCATTTTGACTCCCAGGTCTGATCCTTGGGTTCCCAGTATAACAAAAAAGATGAGACCAATTTTCTTCTACCTCCCACCATGGCTCCTAGCTCTGTCATAGGTCAAAATTTATGTTCCAAGACGTTGTTAGGGACCATTTTATAAATGTATAAAAAAAGCCCGCACAAATTGAGGAACAAAAATTTCATTTCGGGATAACAAGGGCGTGCTGCACCACCCATAACAGTAGCCTGCATAAATTTTACCGGACAAAAGTTTATGCCTGAACGCGCTGCACCAGGCATGGCTCCTGTTTCTTTCTCTGTGTTGCTACCGCCTTTGGTGAATTAATTGCTGACTTTGCAAATTGTAGTTGCTACATGCTTGATAGTTGACCTCAACTGCCGGTAAGTTCTTTTCCTTTTTACTTTAAATTCCTTTATAAATATATTATTATTATATTGGGTACATCATTGAGTTGTCTTGCTAATTTTGTTAATATAGTTTTCATTATTAGTTTGTTTTTTACTTTAGATTTTTCAATTTTTTTCATGTTTTATTCTTACACAAAAATATAATATTTAGCATAAAAAATATAAATTAATACTCAAAAGACAATTAAAATTACTAAAATGTGAGTAAATAATAACTAAATATGTGTATTTTGACGGAACATCACCACACCCCACTTATTCTCTTGCTCGTCCTCAAGCAAATATTTAAGTTCATCTCAATAGGTCAGGCATAGAACACACCTACTTTGGTTGATACAAACAATTATATCATATAGAAATTCTCAATATCAAGTGCACTTCCTGCTCATCATGCAAGATATACAAAAAAACAAACATCTAACCTCCTAATCTCGAAGACGGACTCTAATTTTTCAAATTCGCTGTCATTCTACTCTGTCAAAGCCTGTCTGCACCTATCTATCATGAGAAAAGTTTCCTCACAATAAAAAATAGTCCACACACTCAAATCAATGAAACAAATATAAATTAAGGACTTAGCATCAAAGTACAACTCTCGCACTCATAAAGAATTCACATGATGCGCTGGGAAATTGCCATAGGATTGCCCATTAGCGCATATCCACTGGTAAGTGTGCTCGAATAAAATCAAATAGGACTTTACCGGGTTGTAATGTTGGCTAAGGGCACGGGTAGGAATACTAATAATAGTGACTTATACTTTCTTAAGAACTTTGCAATTTTAGACTTTATCACCCCATTATTATTCTTCCTTTAATTTTTCAACCATTTTTCATCAATTGTTTCCACCAATAATTCTGATCATATCAAAGAATGTTACAGTCATATATAATTTTTTTTAAGTACATATTAATATTATTAAAAATATTTCTTTTTTTTCATGTCACATTCTTTCTACAAGGGCCTTTTCATTATAAGTAATTTTCATTGGTCACCATTTACACTTGGCCATCTGTTTCTTTAGAATTAACAATTTTATCTGAACATGCTAAAATGCTCAAGGAAGAATGGTACCAAAAACTAGAAATTTAATAAAAAGGATCAAGGTAAATATATGACGTAACAAACGAAAGACTACGAGGCTCAACGACAAACTAGTGGTAACAATATCTGAAGTGGCTAAATTTCACAAGACAAATTAAAGAAAGCCAATTATCATCTTCTAAATAGAGCAACAATTATTATTTCGCTTCAATAATATGCAAGGCAAGTTCCGAATTAAGAAGAAAAATATGAAATTATGCAGAAATCCTCACCTCACATGACACAAGTCTCTATTAAAATGGATCAATATGCTTTAAGACAGACGGGATCATAGTAAACTATAAAAATAAGAAAATCTATATATAGAATCACTATCCTAAGCTTAGGTGTCAGAAAATTTATTATCTTATTTTAATTTTAAAACACTCATGAAAAAGCACTACTCAACCTCAGACCTAAATTGCTAATATCCAACTAAGTCAAAAATGAACTTTTCTTTTCTCTCCATATTATTCTTAAAAATATTTAAAAATTAAATTCAAAAAATCTAAAGGCTTAATTCCCTCAAGACGATCGTCATCCATCTATTAGGAGAAAAGACTCTATCTATGAATAAATGAAAATAAATAAATAAATCTGACTCAAAAAGATAAAAATAAAATTACCCGATTCAAGATACATCCCTCTGAAAGAACCGATGCACAAAGAAAAATCAAAAGGATTATTAACTACCTAAGAGAATTATAGGAGGAAGGTACATAAATACACCCAAGCAATTTCTCCACCCTACACTTAAAATTTTGCATTATTCTCAATGCACAAAAAAAATAGTATAAGGAGTAAAGAACTCCCTAAGACAAAGTCACAACATTAGCAGCTTATGGGATACTCAGACTTCCCACAATAAAATTTGGTTCTTCACGTGGGTACCTCACACTTAATCTCGACTTGATGGCTTGCTTTTGTGACTTCCTATGACTTTGATTTCGTGCTCAAAATCCCAAAAACAATAAAAATAAAACTACAAAAATAAAACTTTAATAGATAAAAAGTAAAAAAATCTAACCTAGACAAAGAGTTAACACAAGTCCCAGACAATGGTGCCAAAAACTTAATACATCCAAATGCATATGCAAGTGTACACAATCATATAAGTAATATAGGAGTTAAGTCAAAGTATCGATCCCATAGGGACTTTCATTAACTATTTACTATATTAAATAATTTCAATTATCTATTCAAATGATCAACTCTAAAGATATACTAAAATAAAATATACTAATTAAAAGACAATTAACCATACAAAGAGCGGATTCTTACGAAACTAATAAGATGAATCAATCTAGGATTATGGATTCGCTTGCAATCATATTAAATAATCACTTGAACTAACTTTGGCATGTTTACATCGGGTTATTATTTGGGTTGATATTACTTAGTGAGCATCTTTCCGATAACTCTAAGATTCTCGACTATCCTAACACTATATTTCTATGATCATTGTATAATAGTGAAGTACATGTAAAGATTTCATGTATAAACTAAGCAATGCTAAAGGTATATTTCTATCCTTATTAGGAATCGATCCCTTTTCTTATAAGGTTCATGAACAAGCTCTATTTATTCTTATTACACTCACAATTTTCTCTTTCAAGTTCAATTAATGAGCCACAGATACTATTCAACTATTTCATCAATTAATCAAGCAATTAAGATCAAGAATAAATAAATAACTATACGTGTCGTAGCACAAAAATAACTATTTAACAAGTAAGTTATGTTTCATAAAATCAATCATGCAGCTACATAATCCTAAAACGAGAAGTTTTAACATTCCGACAAAGAAATTACAATAATTCATCTCAATAAAAAAATTAAAAATAAACAAAGGGAGAAAAAATCAATTTTCTCCGACCTCCTGTAGCTCCTCGCTTGTCATAGAGTCAAAAGTTCTATTCGAAGATGCTGTGGGGACTATTTATAAATTGTGGAGCAAATCCACACAAGAATTAAGCCCAAAATAAATTAGGAAATAAAAATTCCATTCTGAAATGGCCCGAGCGCACTGCGTCACCCATATACCAGCCTACATGAATTTTATCGGGCAGAAGTTTATGTCTGAGCACGCTACGTTGGACATAGTGTCGGTTGCTTTCTCCGTGTTGCTGCTACCTTTGGTGAATTAATTGGTGAGCTTACAAATTATGGCTGATGCATGCTTGGTGGGTGATGTCAACTGCAGGTAAGTTTCTTTTCCTTTTTATTTGCAATTACTTTATAAATATATTATTATTATATTGAATTCCCTTTCATTGGTTTCCTGCTTAATTTCATTGTATCATTTTTTATTTTTATTTATTTTGCTTTAAATTTCTTTATTTTCTTCATGCTTTATTCCTACGTAACAAATATAATGTTTAGCATAAAAAAATTTAATACTCAAAAGACAATTAAAAATATTAAATGATAAATAATGACTAAATATATATATTTTGCTTGAACATCAGTGTTCGCCTCTATGCTTGTAAAGACCCATCCATCATTATAGTACCTTGACCATTGACACAAGAAATTGAAACTCCTTCTACGAGGCCCGATCTATTTTCTAGAAGGATAAATGAATGATTGTATTTTATTTAAAGACGAAGTTAAAAAAATCCGTAGGCCTAACATTAGGATCGCTGCAACAAATACTTATCGGAATAAACGGGACTCTTTGCAGCGGAGCACAAATTGCTGTAGCATAGAGACGCAAACCAGAACTGTGTTTCCACTTTTAAAAACGAATCCTATTGTAAAAAGGTTTATTTATTAAAAATTCCCTGAATACAAATTCTAGTTAGTTTAGCAAAGAAAAGGAAGGGTGGCTAGAGAGGAAAACTTCACCATCCACTTCCCGGTGTCTTAAGCATCGAATTCGAAAGAAAGAAATAGAATCCCATCAATTTCTTGACTTTAACATTTTAAGTAGGTTATGGCTTACCTTTGTTTAGACTATAATTGGTAAGTCGTATACGTGTGTACTATTGATGTATAGTTGATAAAGGTATGGGGATCATAAAATATGATGACATGATGAATAATTTGTAGTGACATTACTGTGAAAAATTGGACGATTAATTTTAAGTATAAGAACGTGCAGGAAAGTAAAACCTAGTTGATAATTAATAACGGGGATACGCTTTTTGATGTGATATTTCTTGATAAAACTACTCTTGATGACATGTGATTATAGTTGTTATTGATTGTATATTTTGGTGGTGTGGTCTTGATGGTATAATCCTAGATGAATGATTGTAATAGATATGAACAAAGGGAAGAAGTGAGGTGAACAAGCAGTTTTGGTTATATGAGCTTGATATTCAAATTTGATTGTATGAATGAAAATGTAAGACTGGGAGTATAAATTAACTAACCTAAACAAGTCTCCTTTGAGAATGAATAGGTTAAAGGGATGATGATGGTCTAATTAATTTGTCATGAAATGGAGACTAATATGAACTATATGATGATCAATATTGAAAGAACCTGATTGTTTGATAGATCCTTAAGTGGGAGGGTAGGAACATTGAACTATCGAATTGTGAAGGTTACCTGGTGTGATTTATTATTATTATAGATGATGTGAGACTTGGATAATTGATTAATAACTGGAAAGACAGTAGGTTATGGTTATGAGGAGTCAACTTTCATATAAGTCTGTCATGACCCGCACATAGGCCCGGATCGAGACACGGAACCTAGAATCATAAACGGCCTCAAGTCAATCCATGACATGAACATGAAAAATAAAGATCAAATAAAGAACACGATGCTTGAATTCTAAAATAATGAAAATTTGAATAATAAACGTTTAACCAACAAACATCACAACACAAAATCCGAAGCTGAATACACAGGTCTGTATCTGAAAGCCTCTAACATACCGACGAGCTGATGGGAAAACACCCCAAATAGCTCAATAGAGTACGAAACTAAATAACAACATAACTCCAACCCCAACTGAAGGTCCTCGAAGGATAAGGACTCACCAACAATAGCACCAGAATAAGCTTGGGAGACTGGCTAATTGCAAGATTGAGTTTAGATGTCTGAACCTGTATCTGAAATGATACAACATAAATGCAGTCGTACTTGAAATATACGGTATGCAAG
Source organism: Datura stramonium (assembly GCA_018107945.1). NCBI lineage: Eukaryota > Viridiplantae > Streptophyta > Magnoliopsida > Solanales > Solanaceae > Datura > Datura stramonium. The sequence continues at coordinate 145,464 of JACEIK010001611.1, read as the reverse complement.
GCAAATAAGAAAATGAAATCCCATGCATAATCATAAATCATAACATCATAAGATTGTAAGAGTAAAGGCTGCATGCTGGTATTTGAAAACAAGATTAGACATAAACTAGATCTCATAACTAAATCCAATGATCAATGCACAAATTGAGAATTTTAAGTAAAGCTGATAACTTGATCCTTGGGTCCAAACTTCTTGAAGACATAATATTATAAGCCAGTAAACATGCATAACTGAAATCATGAAGACAATGGGAGACTCATCATATAACTAACACCATCATGATAAAGCTTATGTGATGCCACAACTATTACACTCAAGTGGGCAGAGCCCTTTAAAACCTGCCAAGGCTAAAGACGCTATCATGATATAGATATCAAATTGAAGGCCCCTTGGGGTGGGGAAAACTCACAAGGGAGGTCCCAATGTAAACATATAACCTACGTTGGTATGTAGTTCTAAGACCGTAGAACCTTAAAACCCCATACCTACTCAGTGCTGAACTACTGCTAGCAAAAACATGCAAAGTGCCCTTCATCATTTTTCAATGAAGCTAATAATGTAATTACATGCATAGTCTGAAATATGAATATGCATGAAGTCTTGACTCCAAAACATATCATAAGTTGTAATTGGGAGTCTTGACCAACAAACATATAATCAGCTGATCTTATTAGCCTTGGCTAAATCGTGAAAAATATACTTAACTTGTTGCTTAATGCCCCCTGAAATTCAAGATTAGACCAAGGACTCAAAAGGAAAAATTTGAAGAAAATTAGAAAATCTGGCACTAGTCACAGAACGGGTCGTTAAGTGACCCCTTGGAGTAACTCACGAGTCGTGAGGTGACTCATCGGAGACCCGGGTAAGGAAGTTTTAAGTGTTTGAAAGGATACCCCACAGATGACCTAACGAGTCGTGGATTAGTCCCCACAATTCGTTAGGTTAGTCGTGGGGGAGTGGAAGAAAGTATAGAGATGTGGAGGCAGTGTACTTGACAAAAGGACCCCACAATTCAATGCAGTGGACACCACGAGTCATTGATCGAGGGGAGAATTTTTTTAGAGTGAGGCAGTGAACTAACGAATGGTGACCACGATGCTTGCTCACCAACAACAGTCATAGATTCAGTGTTACACACCATCCCCAGACGACCGATAGACAGTGTACTTAACGGACGATGCCATGAGTCGTGGCCTTGGGTAGCAGTCCTTATGTTCCTCGTTAGGACCATCTAACAGTTTCCCTGTAATTTTCCCAAGGATTGTTTAGTAATTTTCTACTCTCTTAAACTTTAAATTGCATTGTTGTAGACGTAATTTCATACCTATTAGTAAGGGAATGAACAACCTCTCCCCCCATTCCCCACGTGCATTCTTGAAAAACATCGAAGAGTTCTCTCAAGAACTTTTAGAGTAAGGTCCAGGGTTCTTCAACCATCTCAGAAATTCAAGTTTCCTCCTCAAGGGAATTCTTAACCAGGTATGTGGGGGAAATTCAAAAAGAGGATTGTTCTTCCCTAGTGTCCCCTAAAGCTTTTTCTCAATTCACTATTAGTTCTAGCCACGAATTTTCGATTTTGAAGATATTGCTATCAAACCTTGTTTATTTCTTGAGGAATATTATTCTATGCTAAATTTTGATGTTTTCCACCAAATTCTAATTAGGATGTTGTTTGTTCTATTGTATGAATTTTTATCCTAACTCTTGAAAAATTAGAAACTAAAATCACCTTAGTAATAAATTCTTGAAAATTGCTTGAATCTTTTAGTGTTAGGGGTCCCTATGGTATTTGTATGTGTTAAAAATTCAGTCACAGGTATGTTAGTCAGTTTCAGACAGAAATTTTATATACTATGTATTACTCGAACGTCTGACCCTAGTCTTGAGTCAGTTACAGCAACCTCGAGGTTGACAGAACAATTTCAGCTGATCAGTTTGACTATAGAATTCCTTAAGGTGTCTGTGATACCTCCCTGTAAGAAAAATCAAACTTGGAACTCCAATTTCATGGGTCCACTAGGTGGTCATGACACCCCAGGCAGGACAACTTTGACTAGCCATAGGACCCCGAGATAGATTATAGTTTGTTTTAGAAGGTACGGCTTCTATATAAGCTCGGCCAGTCTAGAACCCAGTTTCAATATTTGGTCCGATAAGATTATCAAGGTACTATCTGTACATATCCTATCTAGTCTTGGACCCCAATTTTGAGCTATCAGCTTAGTATTCGAGTTTAGGTAATCTAATGGAAGAAGGACTTAGCACCCCGGCGTCTTTGGGGTTTCGGGGCACCCAAGTTCCTAGAACTACGTTGCCGGCGTAGGTTACGGTATTTATTGGTCTACGGTGTCCTATGCTTTTGCGATCACCCAGTTCATGCCTCTATACCCTGGCAAGGTATATTGGGTCCAACCGGTGGGGCGGTATACATGAGACTCCACGCGTCTAGCTCACGTGGTTATTTGTTGGTTAAAGACTCTCCCACAAGTCAACTCGAGTCAGTCTCAGAATAAGCGGTTCAGTTCAGTTTCAGCTTTATTAGTTTAGATAAGTTCAGTGCAGTATTTCAGACTTAGAACTTTTAGGCTTATGGCATGTCTTTGACCTTAGACGGGGTCATCTCGGCCATCTCAACTAAATTACGGTTATTCAACTTAGTATATCAGTTGGTCATTGCTTGTCATTTTCAGTTCAGTCTTTTATATTCATTTATGTTTTCTCTTGCTTACTCAGTACATTTCAAGGAACTGACACATACTTTTATGTTGTATTGTTTCGCGGTAGCCAAGGTTTGCAGGCGCGGCACCATTAATCGCCACTTAGTTCAAACCCTCCTCGTGATACAGAAAGTGAGTCCTCATCTTTCGACATTATTTTGTTATTTCAACTTTTTTTATTACTTTTAGTTAGACTTAGAGTTGGCTGAGGGGTTTTTACTGGCAACTCTTCCAGTTAGATGGTTTTCAGACTTGCAGACGTGGTTTTCAAACTACTTGATATTATTGAGATGTTTTACACCTTATGCTCGAGTTACTTTCATAGATGTTTTATGTTATTATTTCAAAACTTCCGCTATGTATATTTTACTCAGAATACTGAGTGTACGATTGACCAGGGTTGGCTTGGGGTTACTTGTGACTCAAGTATCGTGTCTCCATTGGGGTGTAGACTCGGGCGTGACAAACTTGGTATCGAGCATTAGGTTTTAAGTATCCTTGGAATGTCTGAAAGCCCATCGAGTAAAGTCCTTTTCATGGGTGTAGGCATGCCACACTTATGATGAGGAGGCTACGAGATATTATTAGGAAAACTCTCCTTTGTTCATACTCTTTATCGTGTGTTAAAGTTAAATTGCAGAAGCACCCTTCTAACTCATGCTCTGTTTCATTTGAAGTGAATTATGCCTCCAAGACGTGGTAACGGAAGAAGGCGGAAATGCCTACAGACCTGCCCCCTTCTTAACAGCCCCTCAGGATGACACAATGTCCACTGCGGAGTTCGGGGCGGCTATCCAGGCTTGCTCGCTCAAGCATTAACCAATTAGGTGTCCCAGCAGGTGGTTCTTGTGCTTACAAGCGGGTCATGACTAGGAGTGCGGGGACATTACTCGAATAGACCCATCATTTCAGGGATCCAAGGTGGCGGAGGACCCCCAAGAGTTCATAGACGAGATTAAGAAGATTACTTACATAATGGGTGTAAGCTCCTCTAAAGTCTTGACACAGGCAGTGCCTACCGGCTAAAAGGGTAGCCAGTGCAGTATGAATAGTGTAGAGGGCGGCTCGCGGGAGCAGGACCGGTGGAGTGGGAGAGTTCAACACAGCCTTTCCTAGACAGATTTTTCCCGAGGGAGCTCAGAAAAGCCAAGGTAGCGGAGTTTATGAACTTGAGGAAGAATAATTAGTGGAGAATATTCTGCGGAGTTTGCCAGGTTGTCAAATACACTCCAAAGATGGTGGCCAGGCCAAGGGCTCGCATGCTTTGAGATTTGTGAACGGAGTGTCAAACCTGGTCCTCAAGGAATGTAGGACAGCGATGCTGATTAGGGATATGGACCTCTTTAGCCTGATTGTCTATGCCTAGTAGATTGAGGTGAAAGGCGAAAGACATGGAGCAAAAGAATAAGTGTTCAGGGTGGGTTGACCCGGATCATGGTCATCAGGGTGAGCAGTAGCAACAACAGCAACAGTAATAGCAACAACAACAATAGCAGCAGAGAGCCCCAGCACCAGGCTCGGTAGCGCCCCAACCTTTGGTCCCGCCGGGATCGGAGGGTGGGCATTTGGCTCTAAATCTCAGAAAGCTATAGTGGCGGGCGAATATCCATCTTTCCCCAAGTGCGGCAAGAACTACCAGGAGAGTTTCTTCAGGGTCGAGAGGGCTATTTTAGTTGTGGCGGCTTGATCATCGGCTTAAAGATTTCCCATCAACAGGACTTGGGAGAACACAATCCACCACATAATCATCTCCAGCAGGCCAACTAGCTCAGCAGGACAACATGTCAGGTACAGATGGCGATCAATGCCAAAACCATTTTTATGCATTGTCTTCCCATCGGGGATCGGGAGAGCTCTTTTTGACGTAGTCACAGGTATGCCACGCCTCTTCCAATATGGACATGTATACCCTCCTAGATCTAGGAGCCACCCTTTTATTTTGACTCTACGTAGAAGTCTATTTTAGTGTTAGTCCCAAGGTCTCTCAGAACCATTCTCAGTCTCCACCCTTGTTGTGAGTCAGTTGAGGCAGTAGGGTATAGAAACTGTCCAGTCTAGATCTTGAATAAAGTTATTCTAGCTGATCTCATAGAGTTAGACATGGTTGATTTTGACCTTGTCCTCAGCATGGATTAGTTACCTCTGGTTATGCCTGGGTTGACTGCAGAACTAGAGTTGTCAGAAATTCAGTTTCCAAATGAACTAGTGTTAGAATGGCCGGGCAGTAGTTCAGTGCCAAAGGGTAGGTTTATTTCCTACCTTAAGGCCAGGAAGATTATTTCTAAGGGATGTATTTACCATCTAGTTCGGGTCACGAATTCGACTCTGAGACCCCAACCATCTAGTGGGTCCAATGGTGGCGAGTTTCCATATGTATTTCTCGAGGATCTTCCAAAAGAGTTCCCCTGAACAGGAAATAGGTACAAAATAGGCCTTCTCCCAGATACTCAGCCCCATCTCCATCCATCATTACATAATTGCTCTAGCTGATCTTAAGAGGTTGAAGATGGAGTAGCTAAAAGATCTTCTTGACAAAAGTTATATTAGACCCAGCATCTCTCCTTGGGGTGCTCCAGTACTTTTTGTGCGTAAGAAAGATGGTACCCTCAGAATGTGCATAGATTACCGTCAACTGAACAAAGTCACAGTCAAGAACAGGTATCCCTACCCAGAATTAACGACCTATTTGACCAACTTTAGAGGCCATTGTTTCTCGAAGATAGATCTCAGTTAGAGTGCCATCAACTAAGAAAGTGGGAGTGTGACATACCGAAAATAGCATTCAGGACTCGATATGGTCACTACGAGTTTGTGGTGATGTCCTTCAGATTAACAAACGCCCCAGAAGCCTTTATGGACTTGATGAAAAGTCTTCAACTGTATCTTGATATGTTCGTCATTGTATTTATCATTGACATTCTGGTATACTCAAAATAAGGAACAACATGATAATCACCTGGGGATAGTGTTACAGACGCTCAAAGATCGCCAACTATTCGCCAAGTTCAGAAAGTGTGAATTACAGTTGAAGTTAAGTGACTTTCTGGGTCACGTGGTCACGAGGAAAGGTATTTAGGTTGATCCTCAAAATATAGCATCCGTGAAAGATTGGCCCAAACCTACCTCTCTGATGGAAATCAGGAGTTTCTAGGCTTAGTTGGTTATTACCGGCCCGGTTTGTGGAAGGCTTCTCTTCTATAGCATCTCATCGACTAGTTAACTCCTTAAGAAAGTGAAATTCAATGGTCAGATGCTTGTGAGAAAAGTTTTCAGGAGTTGAAGACTCGACTCACTACTGCTCAGTTTTGACCTTGCCATAAGGAACAAATGAGTTGGTTGTCTGTTGTGGCACTTCTAGAGTTGGACTCAATTGCGTTACGATGCAACGGGGGAAGGTGATAGCGTACTCCTCCCAGACAGCTCAAAGTTCATGGGAAGAACTATCAACTCATGAATTGGGTTAGCAGTGGTGGTATTTGCGCTAAAAATATGGGAGCATTATCTGTATGGGGCTTGCATTGGATGTATTCACCGGATCACAAGAGCCTTCATTATGTGTTGTCGAAGGACCCTAAATCTTCACTCGAAGGTGGTTGCGGAGCTACTGAAAGACTACGAGATGAGCATGCTGTATCACCTGGGAAAATCCAATGTAGTGGTTGATGCACTAAGCAGGTTGTCTATGGGAAGCGTAGCTCGTGTTGAAAAGAGGGCAAAGGAAATGGTAAAGGATATTCATAGGCTGGCTCGGTTAGGGGAGTACAGTTTGTGGATTCAACCGGTGGTAATGCAAAATGGGTCAGATTCCTCCTTGGTAGTTGAAGTAAGTCAAGGCAGGACGAATATCCCATCTTACTCAAGCAAGGAAGCAGTTCTTAGAAAAGAAATAGAAGCTTTCTCCCAAGGGAAGATGAGGTGCTCAGTTACCAAGGTAGATTGTGTATTCTCCTGATGTTGGTGAGTTGAGACAGAAGATACTGGATGAAGCACACAATTCGAGATATTCCATTCACCCTGGTGCTACCAAGATGTACCGTGATTTATGGGATATCTACTGGTGGAACAGCATGAAAAAAGATATTGTTGAATTTGTAGAGAAATTAATAAGACTACCAACTAGTTAAAGTAGAACACCAGAGACCAGGAGCAATGAATCAAGAATATCAGTATACCTACATGGAAGAGGGAAAAAGAAGTAAACACATGGACTTCATTACGGGTCTACCTCAGACTCATCGGCAACGCATGACTCAATCTGGGTAGCAGTAGACCGGATGACTAAGTCATGCAGCTTCCTGCTAGTCAAAACCACAGATTCAGCTAAGGACTATGTTAGGCTTTATATCCGGGAGTTAGTCAGACTTCATGGGGTGCCCGTATCCATCATTTCAGACAGAGGTACTCAATTCACCTCTCACTTCTGGAACTCTTTTCAGAAAGGACTAGGTTCCCATGTCAAGTTCAGCAAAACCTTTCAACCGAGACAGATGGACAACCTGAGCCGGACTATTTGGGCCTAGAAGGTATGTTGAGGGCGTGCGTGATTGATTTCGAGGCAGTTGGGATGATCACTTTCCTCTCTCAGGTTCACGTACAACAACTACCACTCCAGTATCTAGATGGCCCTGTTTGAAGCATTATATGGTAGGAGATGTAGATCTCCCATTTTGGTAGTTTAAAATGGGTCAAGCTGCTATAATCAGGCCAGACTTGGTTTCATGAAGCTATGCGAAGAAGGAGTACAACTCATCATAGAAAGACTGAAAATGGCTCAAAGCCGTCAGAAAACTTATGCTGATGTGAAGAGAATTGGAGTTTGCTATGGATGATTGAAAATCTCACACATGAAAGGGTAATGAGGTTTGGGAAGAAGGAAAGCTCAGTCCGAGATATGTGTGGGACCTACAGAATTCTAAGGCAGGTAGGAGGTGGCTTGCCAGTTGGAGTTGCAGCCGAGTTGGCATCTCCGCACCCAGTATTTCATGTCACTTTTGAAGAAGTGCATCAGAGATCAATAATAGTTGTGCCATTGGATAGTGTAGAAATAAAGGATAGTCTCTCGCTATGAGGAGGTTTCGGTCAGATCCTTGACCATCAAATTCATAAGCTAAGGAACAAGGAAATAGCTTCAATCAAGGTCTTGTGGAGAAATCCAGCGAGTTGAGGAAGCTACGTGGAAGCTGAAGCCAATATGATGGCCAAATACCACACTTGTTCTCTACCGTAACTCTGTTACAGCTTAAATATTAGTTTTACCTAAGAAACCAATTTAGTTGTTGGGTTCAATTGGTGTTTTAAAGTTTCCTTTATGATTTTGGATGTATGTATGAAAAGTGAATTCCAGTTCAGTTACGTATTTTGAAGCAGAGGTGGTCATTCTGTCAGTTTGGAGTTAAATGAATAGTATTTGAAAATTTATGATTGTTTTCTCTGCTGCTTTCCTGTGTGTTTCCAATGACAGGATGAATGTTCCCAAGGAGATATTATGGTCACCTAAAAACTCAAAATTAGACCCAGGACTCAAAGAAAATTTGCAGAAAACTGGAAAATCTGGCTCCAGGTCAAAGAACGGGTTGTTAAGTGACCCGTTGAAGGTGCCCCATGGTCGTGAGGTGCCTCGTGGGAGGCCAGGTGAGGAAATTTTATGTTTTGGGAAAGATGCCCCACGGACGACCTAAGGAGTCTTGGTCAGTCTCCGCGATTCGTTAGGTCAGTCATTAGGGAGTGGAAAGCAAACGTATAAAGAGGTGGAGGCAGTGTACTTGACAAAAGGACCTCACAATTCGTGGTCACACACACCTGAAGTCGTGAGGTAGTCGTGATCAGCTAGGGGAGAATTTTCTGAGAGTGAGGCAGTGAACCTAATGAATGGTGACCATGACTCGTGGTGCTCAGCAACGAGTCATAGGAAGTCATTCGTTACTAGCCCTAGACGACCGATAGGCAGAGTACTTAACGGACGATGCCACGAGTCGTGGCCCAGGGTAACGAGTCATTATCTTCCTCGTTAGGACCATCTAACAGTTTTTCCCTGCAATTTTTCCAAGGGTTGTTTAGTAATTTCCTACTCTCTAAATTTTTAAACTGCGTTTGTTTTAGACGTATTTCAGACCTATTGGTAGAGATGAACGGCCTCTCCTCATTCCCCACTTACATTCTTAGAAAACATTGAAGAGTTCTCTCAAGAACTTTTAGAGTAAGGTCGGGGGTTCTTCAACCATCTCAGAAATTCACGTTTCCTGAAGGAGTGCTTAGCCGGTATGTGGGAATTCAACAAGGGGATTGTTCTTCTTATGTCCCCTAAAACTTTTCCTCAGTTCACTATCAATTCTAGCCCTGAATTTTCGATTGTGAAGATATTTCTATCGAACCTTGTTTATTTCTTGAGGAATATCATTCTATGCTAATTTGTGATGTTTTCCACCAAATTGTAATTATAATGCTGTCTGTTCTGTTTAATGTGAATTTTAGCCCTGACTCTTGAAGATCAGAAACTAGAATCCTACTTAAGTATTAAATTCTAAAAGTTCTTGAATCTTTCAAAGTTAGGAGTTCCTATGCTATTTGTATGTGTTAGAAACTCAGTCACAAGTATGTTAGTCAGTTTCAGTCACAAAGTTTTATATACTCTGTATTGCTCAAATTTCAGCCTAGTCTCAATCAGATTTTAGCAGCCTCTGGTTGAAACAAGAACAATGTCAGCTGATTAGTTTGACTATAGAATTCCTTAAGGTGTCTGTGATACCTCCCGGTCGGCTGAATCAGACTCAAAAACCGGTTTCATTAGTCCACTAGGCATTCATGACATTTTAGGCAGAGCCGAGTTCTAAATAGCCGTAGGACCTCAAACAGATTATAGTTTGTTCTTACACGGTTGCGACGCTTCTAGATAAGCAGCTCTGACCAGCCTAGGACCCAGGTTCAGAATCTAGTCTTATAAGACTCTCGGGGTACTATCATTACATATCCTTGTCTAGTCTTAGACCCCATTTTTGAGTATACGCAGTATTCAATTTAGGTAATCCAGTCGGAGTAGGACTTAGCACCGAGCGGACCGGAATTCCAGTGCACCCAAGTTTCCAGAACTACGTTGCCAGCATAGGTTACAGTATTTATTGGCCTGATTGGCCCCAGACTATTATGATCACCCAGTTCATGCCTCTATACCCGGCAAGGTATATTGGAGTCCCTACCGGTGGGGCGTATACACCGGACTCCATGTCTAGCTCACGTGGTTATATGTCGGTTACAAACTCTCCCACTAGTCAGTTAAGTCTAGTCTCAGAATAAGCAGCTCAGTTCAGTTTCAACTTTATCAGTAGATCGGTTCGGTGCGGTATTTCATACTTAGAACTTTCATGCTTATGGCATGTCTTTGGCCATTAGACAGGGTCATCTCGGCCATCTCAACTAATTACAGTTATTCAGCTAAGTGTATCAATTGGTCATTTCTTGTCATTTTCAGTTCAGTCCTTTATATCAGTTATGTTTTCTCCTGCTTACTCAGTCCATTCAAAGAAATCTTTTGACACATACTTTATGTTGTATCGTTTCATGATACAGTAGGTTCTCATACCCAGCGCCGTTGGTCGCTGTGTTCGAACCCTCATCTAGCAGCAAAAGTGGTAGGTCCTCATCTTTCGAGATGTTATTTCATTATTTCAACTTTCCGTTATTACTTTCAGTTAGACTTAGAGTTAGGCTGGGGGCTGGTCGACAACTCCTGGATGGATGGTTTTGAGCGCGATCGTGGTTTCATACTAGCAGTATTGTTAAGATGTTTTACACCTTATGATTCAGGCTTACTTTCATAGATTTTTTATGTTATTTATTCAGCTTCCACTACGTACGTTTACTCAGGGCCAGTGTATAGACAAGGGGTTGACTTGGGGTTACTTGTTACTCCAAGTAGCGTGTTCCGTCCAGGGTGTAGACTCGGGGGGTGACACTTGTGTGGGCTTTCCCAAATCTTAAAATCATGCATACTTAAGTAGACTTCATAAGTCAAAATCATAGATTCATACACGGGTAATTGCAAACATTTAATCATGCAGATATCTCATCATACTTGAAATCATGGATCATAAACTTGACTTTTCATGAAACTTGCATAATTGGGCATAATTCTTCTAAAACTTGAAATCACGAATTTATAATTAATTTGTACATAAATTTTTCCCATGAATCTTAAAACATCATTTGAAACATGATGGGAATTGACCCATGTTTAAAGTATAAAGAATTTCACAAACTTGAGTTAAAACCACATAAGATCAAACACTTGAATTTGCAGACTTGAGGAAATTTAGGTATGAGTGAAAAACTCTCATTCATGGCCTTACATACCTGGGTAAGCTGAATCTACACCCTTTCTTGAAAGCCCAAGAGATTTGGGTTAGAATAGGCTAAACCCTCTTAAAACCTTCCTAACAGAGCTTAAGATGACGGAGTTTAGGACTTAGGAGCTTAGGAATTATGAAAACACCCTTACTAATTTTGCAGGAAAAACTGCCTGCCAGTCCCAATGAGGGACTGGATGAGTCGATACAAAACTGGATGACTCATCGTCCAAATCTCAGTCACCATGGACAAATTCCACTCATATTGAACTACTTCAGCGACGGCCCGGCATGAGTCATTACGGGGATGATGACTCATTACTCTTTTATTTTCACCCTTTGGAAATATCATCCTTCAATCTCAGTCATCCACGAGAATGACCCAATTGACGAGTCGTGAAGTGACACCACGACTTGTTCCTTCTCTCATTAAGTCTCCAACAGAATAACCGAAGTCCAATCACCAATGCACTTCTTTAACAATGACACATGGAAAACAAGATGTACCGAAGCTAACTCCTTGGTAGCTCTAACTTACAGGACACCTTTCCAACACGCCTCAGAATACATGAGTGGGGGCCAACATATCGACGACTAAGCTTCCCTTTCTTTCTGAATCTCATTAACCCATCATGGGAGATACCTTCAAGAACACCCAATCATCAACTTCAACCTCAAACTCTCCACCTAACATCAACATATGACTTTTGACACTCTGAGCTATTTTTCATCCTTTCCCTTATAAGTTAGACTTTCCCCATAGTCTCATGAACTAATCTGGCCTTATCAATGTAGCTTCTCCACCTTTAAACCAACCAATAGGTGATCTATATCTCCACTCATAAAAGAGCCTCAAATGGAGCCATATGAATAGAGTGGTAATTGTTGTAAGAAAACTGGATAAGAGGAGTAAATGTTCATCCAACTACTTTTAAATCAATCCCATGCTCTCAACATATCCTTAAGAGGTTTGAATGAGTACATTTCATCGGACCATGCATACTGTGGTCGAAAAGCTATGTTTAGCTTGACCTGAGTACCAAGTCCCTTCTAAAACGACTTCCAAAATTACGAGTCAATTGAGTACACCTCTTCTGATATGATGGACAAGGGAACTCCATGCAACTAACTAACTCCCGAATATACAATTTTAGCATAATCCTACCTGTTGAGTCGGTAGTTTTGATCGGTAAGAAATGAGTTGCTTTAGTCAACCTATCTACAATCACTTAAAATAGAGTCATACTGCTGACAAGTGAGGAGGAAGCCCTGTAGTGAAGTCTATATTGATCTCTTTCCACATTTCAAATGAGATCACTGATGTCTTGTAAGAGGCACCTCCAGGTCTTTGATGCTCAACTTTCACTTGTTGACAGTTTGGATACCCAGCCACAAACTCTGCTATGTCCTTCTTCATTCCATTCACCAATAGTCGTAGGTCATGATACATCTTGGTGGCACCTGGATGTATAGAATATCAAGAACCATAAGCCTCATGCAACATCCGTTCTCTCAAATCATCAGCATTCGGAATATACAAAAGCGACCTAATATCGAGTACACCATCTCTCATTTGGGAGAAGACCTCTACCTTCTGATTAGAACTGCTTCCTTCAACTTTGCAAAATAGGATCCTTGTCTTTTCTATCCTTGACCTCAATCACCAAAAGGAAAGATTCTGAACCATTCTTAACAATGACACCATCATCCATCGAATCAACAAGGCGAAATCCTAAACGAGCAAGCCTATGAACATCCTTCACTAACTCTTTCCTTCTGTCTTCCACATGAGAAACACTCTCCATGGATAGCTTGCTAAGAGCATCTGCACCTACATTGGCCTTACCCGGATGATAAAGGACACTCATGTCATAGTCCTTAAGAAGCTCTAACCACCTCCTTTGTTGCAAATTTAGGTCCTTCTGAGTAAACACATACTGAAGGATGCTTATGGTCTATGAACACATCTACATGCTCTCCAAACAGTATTCCCTCCATATCTTCCAAGGCAAACACCACTGCTGGAAATTCTAGGTCATGCATTGGATAATTATTGCCATGATTCTTAAGCTTTCTGGATGCATACACAATGACTTTACAATGCTGCATCAACACACAACCAATACTAACCCTAGAGGCATCATAATACACAACAAATCTGTCTGTACCCTCAAGTATGGTCAACATTGGGGATAAAGTGAGTCGAGTCTTTAACTCTTGAAAACTTCTCACAGGCATCCGACCACAGAAATTGCTTTCTTAAGGTCAACTTAATGAACGGTGTCGCGATGGATGAAAATCCTTCAATAAATCTCCCATGTGTAGCTAGACCCAAGAAACCCCTAATATCTGAAGGATTCCCTGGTCTAGGCCAATTCTTTACAGCTTCTTTTGTTTGAGAGTCACCTACACCTCGATTGACACTACGTGGCCCCAAAATCCTATTGAGTTTAGCCAAAACTCACACTTTCTGAATTTAGCAAACAACTGTCAATCCTTTAGAGTCATAGCACAATACTCAAATGGGCAGCATGCTCCTCCTCTCTTCAGTATGAGAATGTTGTCTATGAAGACAATCATGAACATATCAAGTATGAATGAACACCCTATTCATCAAATCCGCAAAGCTACAGGAGAATTCGTTGATCCAAAAGACATAACTACAAACTCATAGTGACCATACCGAGTCCCTAAAGGCTGTATTCGAAATGTCACTCTCCCTAACTCTGAGTTGGTGATAATTGGACTTGGACACGAGTTCTATCTTTGAGAAGCACTTAACACCTTGATGTTGGTCAAACAAGTCGCAATTCTAGGGAGGATACTCTTTCTTGATTGTAACCTTGCTCAACTGTCGGTAGTCGATGCACGCCACGAACCCATCCTTCTTTCGAACAAAGAGAACTGGTGCACCCCATAGGGACGTGCTAGGCCTGACGAAGCCCTTATCTAAGAGATCCTTCAAGTGCTCCTTCCAACTCCTTTAGCTCGAGATAGAGCCATTCTGGTACGGAAGCTGCTGCACCGTAGAGAGGACCTAGTTCTTAGGCCTTGAGGAGAAGAAGGAAGAAGAACTTTACGGTGGTTGTGAGAAAAGAGGGGGTTATACTAGGAAAATCCTTTTAATTCATCCCAAAAGACACCTACAATTACCTAGTTTAAGAGTTAGAAGCATAAAAAATTACAAAAATAACCCATGTAAAAAGTTCTAAAAAATCTATCTATCTAATGCCACGGGTTGTACCATGACTCATGGTGACTTCCTACTAGTCGTGGTATGCCATACGTGGCTTCTGGATGGATTAGAAAGGTTGCTAAAACCCCTGGTACGAGTGCCTAGTATAAGACGTACCTTCATACCACAAGTCGTACTATCATCTTATGACTCATACTGAGTCATTGTAGCTACTGATCCTTCCTTGCAAATTCTTTGAACCTCCTATCTTGATCCTTCAGTACGACTTGTACCACCCTGATACGAATCGTAGGATGCAGTTGTGGTTTCCTTGCCTCTTCTTACCAAACTCGGTTTGGATCATACCACGAGACTTTGAGTACGACTCGTATTTGACTTGGTACGAGTCGTGAGAGCCTGCCATGACTTCTCAGTCAGATTTTGTTGAGCTCTCTAGAACACCCTATGAGTCCTTGTGCGACTCTGCAATCCTCTACGAGTTGTATTGAGGCTCATTAAAGAGGACATTTTCTAGTTTTTGTACGTATGATCAACTTCAAATCCAGGGTTTAGTCATAGGTATTTTCTAGGTGTTACAATATCTCCCCATTGGGAACATTTGTCCTCGAATGTTTGAAACACCCAAAAGAAAATGAGAGAATAACATTTATGATGCTTAAATACTGCTCATTTAACTCAAAATTGTGAGTGACTACCTGCGATTCCAACATACATAACTGAATTGAATTCACTTTTCATACTACATCAAAATCATAAAGGAAACCAAACACATGAATTGAATCCAACAACTAAATTAGTTTCTAATGCAAACTAATATTGCAAAGTTGTCGCAAAGTCATTAAGAGAACAAGTGCAGGTATTTGGACATCGTATCTGCTTCGGCCTCCCATGTAGCTCCCTCAACCTGCTGATTTCTCCTTAAGCCTTGACTGAAGCTATTTCCTTGTTCCTTAGCTTACGAACCAGACAGTCAAGAATCTGGACTGGTACCTCCTCATATGAGGGGGCTATCCTTTTAATTTCCACACTGTCCAATGGCACAAGCGAGTTGGATCCCCGTGCACTTCTTTAAAGTGACACATGGAATACCAGGTGCAAAGCAGCTAATTCTGGAGGTAATTCTAGCTCATGAGCTACATTACCGATATGCCTCAAATTCTATAGGGTCCACTTATCTCGGCTGGGCTTTACCCTTGCCAAACCTCATCACCCCCTTTCATGGGAGAAATTTTTAAGTAAACCCAGTCGTCTACTGCAAATTCCAGCTCTCTTCTCCGAACATCGGCATAAGATTTCTGACGGCTCTGAGTTGTTTTCAATCTTTCTCAGATGAGCTGAACTTTCTGTATTGCCTCGTGGGCAGGTCTTGCCTATCAAAGTAACTTCACCAACCTTGAACCACCCTGCAAGTCTTACACTCCAACCATATAATACTTTAAATGGGGCCATCTGAATGCTAAGTGGTAGCTATTGTACTACGCAAACTCGATAAGAGGCAAATGGTCACCCAAAATTACCTAAAAATTGATCGCGCATGCTCTTAGAATATCTTCTAGGGTATGAATAGTCCACTTAGCTTGCCCATCGGTCTTTGGGTGAAAAGTTGTACTGAGCTTGACCTGGGTGCCTAGTCCTTCTAAAGGACTTCCAGAAGTTTGAGGTGAACTGAGTTCCTCTATAGAAATGATAGCGGGCACCCCATGGAGTCTAACTAACCACGGATGTAGAGTCTGTGATACTCTTCAGTTGAGTCTGTGGTTTTTGACTAGGAGGAAGTGATCTGGCTTAGTCATCTGGTCCTATTACCCAAATAAGTCATGCTGCTGACAAGTCAGGAGTGACCCGTAATAAAAGTCCATTTTTACTTCTTCCCACTTCCATGTGGGTATGCTGATGTCTTGAGTCATACCTCTGGTCTCTAGTGTTCCACTTTAACTTACTGGAAATTCGGGCATGGCTACAAATTTCCGAAATATCTCTTTTCATGCTGTTCCACCAGTAGATATCGCATAAATCATGGTACATTTAGCAGCACTGGGGTGAATGGTATCTCGAGTTGTGCCTCAACCAATATCTGCTGCCTCAAGTCACCAACATCAAGTACAGACAACACCTTTAATGCAGACACCCCATCTCCCCCTTGGTAGAAAAGATTCTATTTCTTTTCTAGAACTGCTCCCTAGCTTAAGTAAGATGGGGGTCCCTCATCCTTTCTAGACTTTACTTCCAAGAAAAATGAAGAATCTGACCCATTGTGCATTACTACTCCATGTCGTGAGTTGGATAGTTCTTCTCTTGAACTTTGGTACATGCGGAAGTAGGCTATCCCACTTTGCCACAGCATTAGAACACATCGAGTCCAACTCTGGAAGCAGCATATTAAACAACCAACCCATTTGTTCCTTCTGGTAAGGTCAAAACTGGAGCGGTAGTGAGTCGAGTCTTCAACTCTTGGAAACTCTTCTCACACTCGTCCGACCCTTTCGAAATTTCACCTTCTTCGGGTTAACTTAGTCGAGAGAAGATTCTATGAAAGAAACCTTCCACAAACCGTCGATAATAACCAGCTAAGCCCATGGAAACTCTTGATTTCAGTACGAGAGGGTAGGTCTGGGCCAATCTTTTACTGCTGCTATCCTATGAGGGGATCTACTTGTATTCGTTCACCTAAGACCACATGACCTAAGAAAGTCACGGACTTTAACCCAGAATTCGCACACTTTCTGAACTTGGAGAACAACTGATAGTCCCTGAGTGTCTGTAATTCTAATCTTAGGTGATTGACATGCTTTTCCTCATTTTGGAGTATACCCAGAATGTCGTCAATAAATACAATGGCGAACATATCGATACTTCTTGAAGACCCTATTCATCAAGTCCATGAAGGCTGCTAGGGCGTTTGTTAGCCTGAAGGACATCATCACAAACTCGTAGTGACCATATCGTGTTTTGAATGCTTCTTTCGGTATGTCACACTCTCTGACACTAAGCTGATGGTACCTTGACCTGATATCAATTTTGAGAAATACTTCAAAAACCTAAAGTTGGTCAAACAGGTCATTAGATTAAGGTAGGGGATACTGTTCTTGACTGTGACCTTGTTCAGCTGACGGTAATCTATGCACATTAAAGTGCCATCTTTCTTGCACACGAATAGCACTGGAGCACCCCAAGGAGAGATGCTGGGTCTGATAAAACCCTTGTCAAGAAGATCTTTTTAACTCTTCTTTAACTCCTTTGGCTCGGTTGGAGCCATTCTAAGGAGGGATGGAGGTGAATTTGTGTGTGCGGAGAGAGGTCTATCCCGAATCTATTTCCCGTTTAGGGAACTCAGGAAGATCCTTAGGGAATACATCTAGGAACTCGCTAACCACGGGGACTGACTGGATAGTTGGATCTCATAGTTGGAATCCTTGACCCGAACCCGGGTGATATATACATCCTTTGGAGATGCGTTTGGGCCTTAATGGCAGAAATAAACCTACCCTTGGGCGGCCGAACTGCTGCCGTCATTGTAATACTAGTTCGTTTGGAAACTGGAACTTGACAACTCTACTTCTGCTATCAACTGAGGCATAGCAGGGTGTAATAATCCATGCCAAGGATAAGGTCAAAATCGACCATGTCTAACTCAATGATGTCGGTTGGAAATGACTTTATTCAGAACTGAGACTGGGCAGTTTCTATACACCCGGCTGGCTCTAATTGACTTGCCAACTGGGGTGGAGACTGAGAATGATTCTGAGAGGACCTGTGGACTGATATTGAACTGAACTTCTATGTAGGGTTTCACGAATAAAAGAGTGGCTCCTGGATCTAGGAGGGCATACACATCTATATGAGAGAGACTTAACATACCCGTGACTACGTTAGGGGAACTCTCCCGATCCTGACGGCAAGACAAAGCATAGAAATGGTTTTGGTGCTGACCACCATCCGTACCTGATGTGTTGGCCTACTGGGCTGGTCGGCCTATTGGAGCTGTTGAGGTGGTGGATTGTGATCTCCCTCGCAGGTGATGGGCACTCCTTGAGCCAATGTACGAAATTTGTCCACAACCAAAATAGCACTCTCGACCTAAGGCACTCTCCCAGGTGTTCTTACACTTGGGGCAAGCTGGATACCTGTTCAGTACTGTGGGTCTGAGACGGAATTGCGAGATGACCACCCCTCCGATCCTTGCGGGACCAAAGGTTGGGCGCTAGCTGAGTAGGTGTTAGGGCTTTCTACTACTGTTGCTGCTGCTGTGGGCCCGGCACTACCGCTAGACCTCTGATGGCCATAATCTGACTAGCCAACCCTTGCTCGTTTGTTCTTTTCCTCCATATCCTTCAGCTTTTCGGCCTCAGTCTACTAGGCACATAGACAATCAAATTTGGAGAGGTACATATCTTTAATCAACATTGTTGTCCTACACTCCTTGAGGACCAGATTTGACACCCCATTTACAAACTTAAACATAAGCCTTGGCTCAGCTACCCATCTCTGGAGCGTACTTAGAATGCCTAGTAAACTCCAGAGCATACTCCTCCACAGTTCTGTTGCCCTATCTCAAATTCATAAACTCTTCCATCTTTGTATCCCTCTGTTCCCAAGGAAAAATCTTTCCAAGAAAGGCATGTGGGAACTCCTCCCTCTCTGGTCCTTCTCCCGGCTGGCCGCCCCTCTTTCCATTTGTCATACCAGACCCTAGGCTGCCCTTTTTAGCTGGTAGGCAGCCAGGTCAGCACTCTTAGAGGAGCTAACACCTATAATGCAGGTAATCTTCTTGATCATCCACGAACTCTTAGGGATCCTCCCTGCTGAATCCTAGGACGATGGAGGGTTCATACTGGTGAAGTCCCGCACCCTCGCAGCTGCTGCAGACCCGTTTGTGACTACTGGAACCACCTGCTGGTTCACCTGATTTAGTGACTATTTGGGCGGTAGTGGAATGGCCGCCCTGAATTCGGCTGTAGATGCCGGAATCATCTTGAGGGCTCACTGGAGTTGGTAAGGGCAGGTCTGTTAGCGTTATCGGCCCTTCTTACTTTACCACGTCTAGGAGAGGCATGATTCCTGAAACAAAACAGAGCACGAGCTAGAAGGAAATTTCTGGAATTGAACTTTAACGGTTACGTTAAAAAATATGAAGAAAAGAGTTTTCCTAATAACATCGTAGCCTCCTCGTCATAATTGTGGCTCGCTTCTTCCCATGAAAGGACTCTCAATGCAGCTTTCAGACGCTCTGAGGATACTTTAAACCTTGTGCTCTGATACCAAGTTTGTCATGCTGAGCCTACACCCTAGGCATAACACGGTACTTGAAGTCACAAGTGACCCCAAGTCAACCCCTGGTCTATGATACACTAATTTTCTGAGTGAAACATGTATAGTGGAAGCTTCAAAATAATAACATAAAAGCATTTATAAAATAAAATTTAACACATAAAGAGTTCAAAACATACGCAATTTAAAA
Organism: Datura stramonium; assembly: GCA_018107945.1. Classification (NCBI taxonomy): domain Eukaryota; kingdom Viridiplantae; phylum Streptophyta; class Magnoliopsida; order Solanales; family Solanaceae; genus Datura; species Datura stramonium. The sequence continues at coordinate 125,754 of JACEIK010001611.1, read as the reverse complement.
GCCCTCTAACTGATGAGTTACTGGGACAAGACCCCAGTTAACTCTAAGTCTAACTAAAAATAATAAACCAACTGAAAGAAAATGAAATAAGGCCCTCGAATGATGAGGACTCACACTTCAACTACGGTGGAGGAGGATCTGAACCGAAGTGTTTAACGATGCTGAGTAGAGACGCACTCCAGTTGTATCATGAAATGATACAACATAAAAATATCTTGTCGATACTTTGAATGTACTGAGTAAGTGGGGGAAAGAATAACTGAATATGATGCCTAAACTGAAATGACATGAAATGACCAACAAGTAAGCTGAACTGAACTACTGAAGTAAACTAAAATTGTCAAGATGACTTTGTTTGATGGTCAAATACATGCCCTAAGTCTGAAAGTTCTGAGTACGAAATGCTGTACTGAGCTAGGGATAAACTGATAGAAATGGAATTGAACTGAGCTACTTATCTAAACTGGATAGTTTAGCTAGTGGGAGAGTTTATAACTTGGCCTCACCACGTAGATAGACGTGAGTCCAATGCTTACACCCCATCGGTAGGATCCAATACACCTTGCCGGGGTATAAAGGCATGGACTACGAGATCCTTTGTATGGGGCCATAAGGACAATAAAAATAACCTACGGTGGAAACGTAGTTTTGGGAACCTGGTGTGCTGGAACCTCGGCCCTCTCGGTGCTAAGTCTTATCCCACTGGATAGTTCTAAACTGTCCACATACTGCCAAGTTATTAGCTCAGTTGGGGCCCAACACTAAGTCAAGGATACTTATCTGGAAATATCATAATATCTGAATAAATAACAATGATCTAAAACTGAAAACTGGTGTTCTACGACTTGTCAGAGTTGCTTATCTAGAGAGGTGTAATAACCGTCTAAGGAAAAAACTAAGGCTGAAGCTGGTTTAAGACTGGTTAGAGCTATTTATCTGGAATGTCATAACCATCTAAAGAACCACTAAAATCTTATAATTGATATGCAGGTCCACAATAGCTGATATTTAGGAGGCACCCTTTGACACCTCAAGAAAGACTATAGTCAAACTGATCAGTTGATATTTCTGTAAAACTCTACGTGTTCTGAATGTCGACTAGGACTCTGAAGCTGAATATACCAAAATATTATCTTCTATTCAAGTATCTATGCTAATCATTCATAAATCAAGTAAAATCTACATATCAACATAACCTTTCAGTTTGAGTCTAATCCCATGCAAGTTTTACCCAAGTTTATGATCAAGATCAAGACTAAGAAAAGCAAACTGAATCAATAGAATTAGGCATATTGAATTTCAATTAGAAAATACTCCTGTAAACTAAAGAAAATAATAGAATTTAAGGAATTCTTTAATAATTGAAAATACTATCATATGCATGTAAGAATTCTAGTCATGGTAATTTTAACACTATTGAGGAAGTGGAGAAATTTCACAATCAAAGGAAATCCTAAATCATGATCTCTAGAAGTACTATAAAGCTAGGGTTTCTGGAAACTTTGGGACACAAGGGTGAAAAGGATACCCTTGATAAGAGAATCCCACATACCTGATTGAAGGATTCCTCTAAAGATCTTGAAGCTGTTGCACCTTGGAGAGGAACCCTAATTCTTGAGCCTTGAAGAAAAATTGGAGAAGAAGAACTTTACGGTGGTTGTGAGAAGAATGAGGGGTTAGAATAGGAAAATCCTTTTCATTCATCCCAAAAGAAGCCTAAAACGACCTTGTTTAAGAGTTAGAAACTATTGAAAATTACAAAAATAACCCGAGGAAAAAGTTCTCAAAAATATGTTTGTCTAGTGCTCGAATTCGTAGCATGACTCAGTGGTGACTTCCTAATAGTCGTAATATGCCATTCGTGGCTTTGGAAGGATTAAAGGTTGTTGAAACCCTGGTACAGGATTCCTGGTAAGAGTTGTACCTTCATACCATGAGTCGTACATCATGTTATGACTCATATTAGGTATTTGTACCTGCGAGTCGCTTCCCTTGCGAATTCTCTGAACCTCCTATCTATGATCCTTCATTATGACTCATACCACCCTGATACGGATCGTAGGATCCAGTCATTGGTTTCCTTGCCTCTTCCTGCCAAACTCTGCGAGATCATACCACAAAACCTTGGTATGACTCGTATTGACTTGAATGCAGTCGTGAGAGCCTGCCATAACTTCTAAATCAAATTTTCTAGATCTCTGAAAACACTGATCCTTGGTACGACTCATACAATCCTCCCTACGAGTCGCACTGAGGCTCGTTCGGAGGACATTTTCCAATTTTCTGTATGATCAATTTCAAATCCAGAGGTTTTAGTCATAGGGATTTTTAGGGTGTTACAATATAAATACTTGGAGATGAGTGGCTCCTGCCCGAGGTGAGCATTCGGGCCAGTGGTTATGATATGAGTGGCGCATGTCTGAGGTGAGCTGCTCTGGATGAGCGGTGAGTGAGCAGTACCACACCGGTACAACACATAGTTTCTAGATTCCCTGCAGGTCATGACTAGAATGGCAAAAATAAAACCTTTGGCATGTGTGTATAGATATACAAATGTGTTCAGTGTGTGCATACATACAGGTATGTTATGATATATATACAGTTTTGTGATAGAGTCTGTACATATATGTTACGATATACATACGGTTGTGTGACGAAGGTCAGTACAGGTATGTTACGATATATATACGGTTGCGTGACAGAGATCGGTGATAGGTATGATACCGATATATGTGCAAAGAAGTTATTGTCTTGTAGACGGGCATCCGATACAGAGATTGATGACACAGGTCCATTACCTGTATGTACATGAATTTACTGCCTAATTGTGTTTTACTTATTTGTAAGCCTTGATGCTGATGAGATTGTGCGTTGAAGAATTAATATTGCTATCTAAATTGTTAGTGAATATGTTTTATGTGTTATTGTTGGGTTGATCGACTGAGAGGTGGTTTTCATTGAAAAGGGAGAATATAACACATAATTATGATATGATAACAAGTTAGAAATCTGATAATTAAATCAAGTGTAGTTTGCTTCAATTTTTGGCATATATTTTATATATAATTAATGAAGTTCCTGAATATGAATGTTGCCCATTAAGTGAAATTTGCTGGCTGAAGTAGACCTTACCGCTGCTGCAATAAAATTTTCATTGTGGTGAGACCACAACAATGGTCAAGTTATCACTGGAGTGAGGCACAAACAGTACGTGACCCAGCCTTATGGATAAACATAGGGTAAGGAATTACGAGGATATTTTTAAATGAAATGAACAAATAAAGGGAATGTAATTGGTTTGTTAATATGTTGAGTTGTTAAAATTGGTAGATCGATTACATATTAATTTTACACTATTGCCCACCAGACAATTTTAGTCAGCCGATGATACCGATCAGTACATATGGTATACTAATACTATCTTGATACACCTTTTTGGATGTAGATTGTGGTAGGTGATTTTCAGTCTCATGATTGACATGACAATACTCGACATCAACTTTTGCATTACTCTGCATGCGAAGCTGTGTCTTTTCTTGATGTCTAGTATTCGTAGAACTCATGTACCTGTACAGACTAGAACTTTGGAAAGAGTGGAGTTTTGGGAATATTTTTGTAGTTGTATGTTCTGTTAATTGAATGAAATTATGAATTGATGATATTGTTGGAATAAGATTCTTTATATATTATAGACTCTATTATCATATTAAAAATGATGTTTTATAAAAGGTTATCCTATCAAACTAGAGTCAGTAGGTGCCCACACAACCCCACCCATTTGGGCGTGACAAGTTGGTATCATAGTGTCTAGGTTACCAGTCTCACAAATACAAGAGCAATATCAAGTAGTTCCACGGATTAGAAATGTATACATCACATTTAATCTTGAAGGATATAAGGCATCTGGAAGTTTCATTTTATTTCTCTCTATCATTGCGGTCCAAGTGTTTTATCCACTGGTCGATTCCAATAGGTATATGGAGAAATCTAGTGGTACCTCGATGGCCTAATGGATATCTATAAGCGACCGATTGACATCTAATGATGCACATTTCTGTGTAGAACGGATGATAGGGGTATGCAATAGTAAATAACGAATGAGAAACCATAGGGTCTGAATGATTAGTGGCCTGGAAACTACATACTGCTTAGGGAGTTCTCACTACGGCGAGATGGGTCCCGATGCTACGGACTATCTACAACAAAAGATAGAACACCATAGTGGGTTCGCTGCGGTGAAAGGCGGCTGCTGCAATAGACGGCTATAAGAGCGGGCCAATCCCCTGTTTTGGAAAAATTCTTAGGCTGTCCTAAAAGCTAGAGCGTATAGATGTAAGCTTGAAACTGTCAACAATAGTAAGTGGGACAAGAACAAGGCCATTGTCATTAGGATGACAAACGGGCACCCGTACACCAACAGAAAATAAGTAGAATTATCCAAAAACAAGCAAAAGAAGAGTGAAAATTATCTTACATGCCCCAAATGGGAGTAACCAAATCAATTAATTAAAGGGACCAAGGGATGGAGGTACACTGTTGCCGCAGCAACTAGATACCTCGTCACTGCTACCACTAAAGTCATCGGCCACCTCATCCTCAAGCTCACCAGGAAGAAGAACTCTGAGATGTCCTCTCTAGCTCACTTGGGGCATCCTGGATCCAGGAAGAGGTCTTCAGGATCTTTTTGACCCCCTCACATATGGACAAGAGATTGTCCATGAGCGTCGCTTCCTCTTCTCTCTATCCAAGTCACTCCCTAAGCTCTACATGGGCCTGGGCCAGGAAGAAATCACTCCTGCACCCCTCTAGATTTGCAGCAGCTATGCTAGATAGCTTGCGGTGAAGGAGGTCTGGGAAACCCTCCCAACAACTCCCGTATAGCTACCCACCTCTGCATCTCAATCCCTCGACGGACCAACAAGCCTAGAAGGGCCGACCCCACTACCCTCGTCACCCTAAAAATTGCTCCTTTTCTTCCTGCCCCTCCCCAATGCCCTTCACCCTCCGGGGATGAGAACGCGTCACATGCCACTATGACGTCCTTGGCTTTTTGTGCACCTTGTACACTATAGAGAAGGGTAATGAGGAGGAGAAAGGGTAGGCGGTGATACTCTTGGCTGAGCAATACCTTCACTCCTTTGTTATCTATACCCCCACATTGATTGGAACCTCGATCAGAATGCAAGCCACCATCGGAGTTTGGGAGTAGAGTCACGTCTATGACGTTGGTGGTTTGGGGGAGGATCCTCCAGGACACCAAGTTAAGCCACCTCTGGGCCTCAGCGTGAGTGGGTACTCCTAATTCCAGTGTGGGTGATGCCTCAGTAAGATGAAGCTTTGTGTTCCTCCATAACAAAAGTATCCACCTAGCCACCTCCCCGTTATCGTCTATGTCCTTGGCTTTCGGCTCGACCTTAGGGGATTGGGCGGACCCAATGCCTTATTGATTGAAAGCATTGATGAGCTGATTTGCATCCCATGAATATAGGCCAGTAGGCCTGGATAGCTCCTGTTCACAATAGGGAGTTTGGCATAGAACTCCCTCACCCAGTTCATTGGCCTTGCAAGTTAGCGGCCAATGGGCCCCACCCCATCTCCTAGAGCCAGGCATAGAATTTTGCTTGGCTTTTCCTCCCATCCTGCATAATAAACCCCCTCTCGTGCAATAGACCCTTGTACCTACATTGCCTAAGCCAGCCTTTGGTTGGTCACGAACCATACATAGCCGGAGGTGGCTGTTGCCGCTGTTAGACATTAGAGGATCCTATACAAAGAATAAAACATTAAGACAATATCCAAGAAGAAACCGAGGAAAGTATTATTCTGCCTAAGGAGGACCACTGTAGCGAGGAAGAATTCGCTACAATGAGTATTCTACGGTGCGGAGAACCACTATGGCGGAGCGTAGCGATAAAGGACCTGCCGCAGTGGATGTTATCATCCCCGACAGACCTTCAACCCCAACAGTAGGTCCAATTTTCAACCTATGATTTTTTTCCCAGTTGGGCATAGATCGAGACAAGGGGTGATCCCAGACCCGCTAGTATTCAACCCAATATCCCTCTCTTTTGAGCCTTGGGGGCTCAAACCAAGTTCCAAATCACCACCCTACCCAAACCCCACCATTTCTAGCGTAAACCCCCCATGAAAATAGTCTATAGTATGCAAGGAACAGTTCAAGAGACTTGAGAATGTCAATACTAGTAACATGCTTTGAGAATCTACCTAATAGTTCCAAAGAAGAAAATGTATCCTCACTACCCCGATAACCACACCAAAACAACGCATATAGGCATGATATCACAACCATTCAAGAGTAAATGAAGGAAGGAAGTCATGAGAATGGGAATTACCTGAGAACTCGAGCGAAAATACAGAGAAAGTAGAGAGGATTTGCCAAAAAATTAGTATGAAGAAGTGGGAATGAACCCAAAAACCTTCATTCTAGATTTTAAATTGATCTTTATTCCGTGGCAGTTAACCAATTTGCCTTTGTGGAGATACCTATGGCAAAATACATCGTTGTAGTGGACAAGCCTAAAACAGTGACAATTTCCATTCCTTGTGGAGTGTTATGTTTAGTCCCAGTTAAAAGAGTTTCTATAAGAATCGGTGGTGCCATAGGGGTTGCGTAGGTCACATGTCACGACCCAAGGATTTGAGACCGGATCGAGACAGGGACCTGGGAACCATGAATGACCCAAGATAACCCATGGTACATCTGTAGCATGACTTAAGATCATAATCAAGTGGAAATTAACATAAGCATGGATAAGAGAATGTTTTGATACAATAAAGCATAAACAAAAGCGATAACAACACAATACTGAGTCACAAAACTGGACATGCTAAGTCTATATGCGCTGATGAGATGCTGGGACATATCCCAGCTTACTCAAGGATTTGAAACTAAAACAAAACATAACAAGCATAACTGTAGATGCCCTCAGATGATGAGGACTCACCCAAAGAAGGATAGAGATGATCTGAGTGAGTGCGAGCTAGTGACAAAACTAGGATAGATCACCCAAAGCTATATCATGAGATAATATAATATAGAGTACGCAGTCAGTACTTGGAATGTGGAGTATGTAAAGTAAGTAAAACATACTAGTAAAACTATAGTATAAAATTTAAAAACAAAGGATGGAGAGTAAGGAAAACATGCTTTATGCTATAAATATGAAGTATACATAACCATAAGCTATTTATCATAATCTGAACATAATGACCCAAGGTGTAGAATTATAAATCACCCATAACTTGTCATGCTTGATATCATAAGTGAAGCCTCATAAACTGATCAATGGGTCAAGTACGCTATAAGACATGGTATCATAATTCATGAACATAAGTAACTAAAAACATGAGGAACAGTGGGAGATTCTTATAACCAACATACCCCACATGAGCATACATGGAGCCCGACTTGTAAATCCCTAAATGAGAGGTGCCACCTTGCCGAGGTAGAACTATTAAAAGCTTTGATATCCCTCATGGGTAGCCCTTACGGGCATGGGAACCTCTCATGGAGGACTCCGTCATAGCTACATTGGCACGTAGTTCTAAGACTAGGGTGCACTAGAACCTCGACCTACTCGGTGTGTTAAATATTATAAAATATATACAATGCTCATATCATAATAATGAAACATGGGTTTTACATGGCTAGTTTAAATCATGAATTCATAACATATTAATATACTTGAGCTAGCTACCTTAGAAATAGTGTCGAAGATAAGTCACATGTCACAACCCAAGGCGAGACCCCGGACCGAGACGAGACCTAGAACCATGAATGGCTCCAAGATAACCATGATACATATGTAGCACTGACTTAAGAGAATAATCACGTAGGGAATTAACATAAGGAATTGGAAAGTAGAAGTTTCGATACCATAAACCATAAACAAAAGCGATAACATCACAACACTGAGTCACAAAACTGAACATGCTAAGTCTATGTTTGAAAGCCTGTACTATCTGATGAGATGGACAAGCCCCCAGCTAACTCAAGTCTAAAACTAAAACAAAACATAACAATTATAACTGATAAAAGTCTCGAATAATGAGGACTCACCCAAGTTGGATGGGATACAGTCTAAGTGAGTGTGAGCTAGTGATGAGACTGGGATGGATCACCTGAACCTATATCATGAGGCAATAACAACAAGTACGTGAATTTCAGTACTTGGAATGTACTGAGTATGTAAGATAATTAAAACATGCTAGTAAAATGATAGTATAAAATCATGTGCACCAAAAATCAAAGGATCGAGAGTAAGGAAAGCATGCTTTAAGTCACATAAATCCAAAGTATACATAAGCATAAGCTATTCATCATGTCTGAACATAATGATCGAAGGTTTAGAATTAGAAATCATATAATTTTTCATCCTTAAGTGAAAACTCATAAGGCCGATCAATGGGCCAAATATGTTATAAAATACATAATATTTTAAGTCATAAACATAAGTAATTGAAAACAAGAGGAACAACGTGAGATTCTTATAACTGACATACCCAACATGAGAATACGCGGAGTCGATCTATAAATCCCTAGTCGGGAGGGTGTTCGTACCTGTACCAGGATAGAACCATGAAAAGGCATGATATCGCTCATGGGTGGCCCCGCAAAAGACATGGAAGACACTCTCGTGGAGGACCACATCTGGGCTACATTAGCACATAGTTCTGAGACCTATGTGTGTTGGAACCCTGGTCTACTTGGTGTTAAATACTACTACCCAAAACATATATATATATAATATATATAATCATGAAACATACTTGAAGTAGATGTACTAGTTGAAATCATGAGATTCATAACATGCTTGATAATACATGAACTAGACATAGAATAGGCCCGTGAGTGGCCATAATCATAAGTGATATTCATGAACTGTGCATACTTGAGGAAATCATCATACTCTATCAATCCACAAATTCATGAAGGTTTTGGAAATCATACATAATAGTCATAAAACATAATTTACTTCATCATACTTGAAATCATGGACTCATAAGCTTAATTTCATAAATCATCATAATTGGGCGTAATTTTCATAAAACTTGAAATCATAAATACATGATTAAATTAGGAATAAAATCCACCCCATTGGCTTTGAATCAATAATTGAAACATGATAGAACATGACCCATAGACATTGCATGGATAATTGCATGGAATTGGGTTAAAACCCTAGAAATTTCAATACACTTAGTGGAGACTAGAATTCATGAATTTGGGAAGAAATCTCCATTCATGGTCCTACATACCTGGGTAGATTAATTTCTAAGCTTTCTTGAAATTCTTGGAAAGGATTTTAATTCAAAGCATAATGAGAGCATAATGATTAAGGCTACATTAAACCCTCTTAAAATACTATTTAGGAAGCTTAAAATGACGTAGTTTAGGAGTTAGAATCTCAGGAATTACAAAAATACTCCTAATGATAGACAGGAAATTGTACACTAGCAAACCCCAAGAGTGACGGGATGACTTTTGGGGGCTTGGCGAGTAATTCCTTGACCCATTTGCCATCGAAAAATCCTTCTCCATTTTTCTGATCTTTCTCACCAAGAGTCACTTAATAAGTCATCAAGGGACATGACGACTCGTCCCTCAATCCATTCTGAACACTGGAATTCAACACTTTTTTTCACCACTATGCATAACGGGTCAACTAGGCTCGTGGGCAGTCCCTAACAAATCATAATCCCACTCGTCGTGACTTTTGGGAGCTAACTTCTTCTCTAACTTAGCATCATAATGGGTCACTCAGCCAGTCTGCATGTGACTTAACGAATCACCTGACGATTCTTTACGTAGGCACAGTGCAAATTTTACTATTTTCTCTTATTCAACACTTGGTCACGATCTTAGGGACTTTTGGGGTGTTATTTCACAAGTGAAAGATGTGAGTCACAAGTAATAGATTCAGGAGAATCGAGATTAGACCGATCCGAGCCAATATGAAACTAGCAGTAGGAATAAAGTATGTGAATTTCTTTCGGCTAGAAATAGGAAGGACGGAGTAATAAAAATATTAGTGTGCTTAGGTAATACGCCTCTTGGGTGGGTATTAGGACATGATATAAGGGTCTAGTGGGAATAATGATTTACACTTGGGAATAATAACGGTAAGACCATACTACTATTAGGATCATCGAGGCCAAGACCTAGTGTCAAGGTAACTGAGGTACGATAGAAGACCCTTTGGCCTAGTCATGGGACGCTCTAGGATGAATGGATTTTAATTGGTAACTGATGTAACTACCCATTAGAGCTGTTATAGTACCTTGACCACATTAACGGAAGAAATTAAAACTCCTTTGACAGGCTCGGTCTATTTTCTAGAAGGGATAAAATTAATGATTGTATTTTATTTAGAAGGTAAGTTAAGAAATTTCATGGGACCAACGACGAGGATCATTACATGAAACTTCTCACAATAGTGAGACCACCATTGCAGCAATTGCGAATAATTTGTGGGCGACACAGACCATAACTTTGTGTCTTCCCACTTCTTAAAACACATATCCTATTGTAAAAAGGTTTTATTTATTAAAGGCACTCCTAGAAAAAAATCCTTTTTATTTTAGCAAAGAAAAGGCAGAGGGTAGCTAGAGAGAAAAACTTACCATCCTCCTTGGCGAAATTCTTTAAGAAGAATCAAATTCGAAGCAAGAAATGAAATTCCATCATTTTTTACTTTAGCTTGGCCAACCAGGTATAATTTATAGCTTATCTTTGTGTTAGATTATAATTAATGAAATGTATACGTGTATAATATTAATGTACAATTGTAAAGTTAGAGGAATCATAAAATGATGACATGATGAAGGATTTTAATGACGTACTATAAAAAATAAGAGGAGTAATTCTGAATAAGAACATGTGGGAAAGGTAGAGCCCAAATGATAATTAATGGTGGGATGCACTCTTGCTATGATGTTCTTGATAAAATCTCTTGATGACATGTGGTTGTAGTTGTTCTTGATTGTATATTTTGGTGAATTGTGATCTTAATGGTATAATCTTGGGTGAATGATTGTAATAGTACGAATAAAAGGAAGAAGTGAGGTGATCAGACCTAATTTTGGTTACATGAGCTTGATATTGCAATTTGATTCTATAGGCAACGTAAGACTGGGAGTTTAAATTAACTAGCCTATAATGAGTCTCCTTTGTGCATGCATAGGTCAAAGGAATGATGATGGGCTTGATTAAGTTAACTGTGAAATGAGGACTAATATGAATAATATGATGATCAATATCAAAAAGACTAGTGTTGTAATAGATCCTTAAGTGGGAGGGTAGAAAATGTTGAAGGCGTCGAATTGAAGATTACCTGGTGTGATTTATTATTGTGATAGATGATGTGAAACTTGGCTAATTAATAAATAACTAAAAAGATATTAGGTTCTGTTATAGGCAGTCAACTTTAATTGAGTTTATATGATTCACTTCAGATTACTAAATATGATTAATTGATCTTCGAATGTTGATTTTGATCGAGGTAATGATGATTTAGTTATGTTCTGTGAATTAAATCCAAGATGAATAAATGTTATTTGTTTTTGTGAAATTTAAGTGCAATAGTAATAATCAATATGTTCTTATGATGGGTCATGTGTGTTGACAAAATTAATAGTATTGTTGAATTATGCTAATGATTACTGATTTATGTATCTTTACGAATTGTCATATGAGTTGACTAAATGAAATGCATGATAAGTTATGTATATGGATGTTAGTTGATATATCCCTATAAGTTTATCATATAAGTTGGTTGATTAATAAACGCATATTGGATATAGTAATGAAACATGGATAATAGTTCTTACCACGAGATAATTGTCGTGTCCGAGATGAGCATACGGCGAGAGAAAGTGATTGATTGGTTATATATAAATAGTTAAAGATTTACATGGTTTTGTTGTAAGCTACCTCAAAAAGTCTCAAGATCAGACAAGAGGTTCAAGCAGAAAAGCGGAAAATGTTTGCAAACCACAGAATAGAGTGTCAGTGGCCATTCAGAACATCATGAGTCGTTAAGTGACTGATGAAGTGAGAAAAAGTTGGCGAAGACACGTGGTCTGGGGTGACCATGAAAGGCAGCTACGAGTCGTGATGTGACTTCACGACTCCAGTGGAGTTGGTCGTGACCCAGGCTGAGTTGGAATTTAATTTGAAGCGGAAGACCTAACGTCGGGACTCAACAGCACATCAATTTCACCACGAGTCGTGATGTCCTCGTGTTGACTAATCTAATCCATTTTTCCTGCATTTTAGTAAGGGTAATTTCATGGATTTTCTAGCTCTCAAGTCCTAAAATATGTTATTTAGCTCAGATTAGGGGAGTTGTAAGGAGGGTTTAATCCTGTTCTAACCCATTCCCTCCCCTTGCATGCAAACTAGAGGATTCCAAGGAAGATCAAGCTTAGAACTCTAATTGTACAAACTCAAGAAAGAGTGTAAGACCAGATTACCTAGGTATGTAGGGTTATGAATGGGAGTATTCCTTCACTTCCATGCTATTATATATTTAAATTTATGAAATTCAAGATTTTAGGTCTATGGGTTTTCAATCTAAAGTTATGCCAAAATTATCTAAGTATCTATCATGTTAAATCCTATTCATATTTTTAATGTGGTTTTAAGATTCATGGGCATGTTTTATAATAATTTCAAGTATAAATTTATGATTTTAATGTTTAAAGTGCAATTACTGATATAAAAGTTCATGGTAGAGATTAATCTATGTTTTCAAAGTATGATGAAATATTTGCATGATAAGGTAACAGTCTTGAATTTTATGTTGCATATTCAGCGTTTTTGATATCAAGTGTATTTTCAAATCGCTCATATAAGTTTTGGACAAGCCCATATGATCAAGTATGTTTCATGAGTTTACTTTACTTTCATCTTCATTGTAGCTTACCACATGTGATTTCAGTCTAGATTCTCATTTTTCAACTTGGTATGGTTTGAGACGAGGATCCTCATGATATGTTTTCAAACATGTACGTACTATTATTATTCAACTTTGTCGCAAAAGGAACAATAGTTCAACTTCATTGAAAAACGATGAAACATATATATATATTGCGGGTGATAGCTAGCACGGTAGGATGAGGGTTCAAGTCAATCATTATTAGCCCAAAATACATGCCAATATAGGTATCTTCAAATTATTTAGGCACCTCCTTTGTGAACCTTCCTTGCCCCCGAGGGCCTTCAGCCTGATATCAATATCATGGTAGTGCCTTAGTCCTGCAAGGCTTTGGATGGCTCTTTCACACTTGAGTGTAATATTTGAGACCATGTAAAGCTCTATCTTGTTAATGTCGGTTATATGACAGGTCTCCCATTGTTCTCATAGTTTCAGTTATGCATGTTCATCTAGTTATGATATTATGTTTTCAGTAGGGTTTGACCAATATTAAGTTTACTTATGATTATCAGTTTCAGCACGATTATTGGCTTAGTTATGATATTAAGCCATGTTCAATCATGTTTTCATGATAATAGCATGCAAGCATTACTCTCAAATCTTGTATTAAATATTTTGTAATTATTGTATTATTTCCAGTTTTACTATTCAGGTAGTTTTGACCTTTGTGCATAGTATATTCCGTATGTTGCATACTCTATCTTTGTATCATTTCATGCTTTAAACTCAGACGTTCCAGGTTCAGTCCCACCATTATCCAGATCCTCAGAGTTAGCATCTCTCAACGATGGCGAGTCCTCATCCTTCGAGGACCTTCTCATCAGTTTATCATCTGTATTTTCGGTTTCGGTTTGTTAGTGAGTTAGTTGGTCTTGTCCCATCAACTGCGTCGATTTGCAGTCTTATCAAACATAGTATGCATTCAGCTTTGATCCGTCGTAGTATTTATTTAGTTTTATTTTTTAGACTTCCACTATTTAAAATGTTAGATTTCTGCATTTATTATGTTGAGCTTTAGTTGTCATGTTCATGTCATGGGTTGGCTTGGAGCCATTTATGGTTCTAGGTTTTGTGTCTAGATCGAGCCTACGTTCGGGTCGTGACACACTTTGTATTAGAGAATTAGGTTTTGAAGTGTCCTAAGGTTTCTGAAAGCTGCATTAAGTAGAGTCTTTTTCATGGGTGTGAAGTGCGCCACACTAATGACAAAGAGGCTACGAAACATTTTAGGAGATTTCCTTTCTTTCATGATCTATGTCGTGCGATGAAATGTCTCTCTATCCTTCTAACTAGTACTACGTGTTTGCGAACCATACTCCTCTCCCAGTTAATGGAATAACAAGTAAAAAATGGAAATCGCCATAAGAATGGCATTGGCGGATAACTGCTTGAGCCCACCAGCTCCCGGGGATCTAATGCCTGAAAGGTTGCCTATGCGGAGTTGGGAAACAATCTAGATGTTGGCATATGCATTAACCGCCCAGGTCAACCGGGCGATAAGCATGTTCCCCTGATGAAGATAGCGGCAAAAATGAGGACTTTCTCGGGATGAACCCTCTGGAATTCCTCGGATCAAAGGTAGATGAGGATACACGATTTTGTTGATGAATTCCAGAAGATCACCGGGTTATAGGGGTGACAGGGGAGGAGTGAGACCTAGCCTCTTATCAGTAGAAAGGGATTGCCCATATCTTGTTTTAAACGGTGGAAGGATTGTTGGGCAGTTGGAGCGGGTCCCATTGGTTGGGATGAGTTTCATACCGCGTTCTTGGATCGATTATTTCCCCGAGAGATGAGGAAGATCAAGGCAGCTCAATTTGTGAACCTGAGGGCGAACAACATGACGGTTCAGGAGTATGCTTTAGAGTTCACCCGTCTTTCTATGTATGCACCAGAGATGGTGGCTGATTAGAGGCTCAAGTGAAAGGCAGATTCGTACATGGGATAGCAGACTATTTGGTCAGAAGGATTGTAGGAACGCTATGCCTCATCAGGATATGGACTTCTGCTGATTTGGTTCTATATGGCCAGCAAATAGAGGAAATACGGTGAAGGTGAGTGGGAGAGAGGCTAAGAGGGCCAGGACTGACAGTTTTGGGTTCTCCCAGTATAGACGTGGGGATGGGCATCATCAACAGTCCCACTAGAGATCATCATCCCCAGCGCCATCAGTAGAAAGTGTGCCATCCATATCAAGGCACGACCGGTAGAGCGAGTGTTCGTTCTCGACGTCAGGGAAGCGAGGAACTGTATAGCCTAGTATTCCAGGTTGTGACAGGTGTGGCAAGAGGCACACTGGTCAGTGCCTACTGAGTACAGGTTCTTGTTTCAGGTGTGAGGAAGCCCGGGCATGCTTTCGGAGATTGTCGGCAGCTAGGCAGGACCATGGTAGAGGTGAGACCTGAACCCCACTAGTTCACTGGCCCCACCAGCACGCTCAACTCAGTAGGGTGCCTTAACTAGTGCAGGTGTTGGTCAGCGTCAGAACAGGTTAATGCCTTCGCATCGCGTCAGGAGCAAGAGGTCTCCCCAAATGTATTCTTTGACGGTATTTATAGTATTTGACCTTGATGTATATGTATTACTAGATCCAAGGGCTACTATATCTTGTGACGCCCTATGTTGCTAGTAGTTTCGGAGTCAGTCTTGAAATCCAATCAGAACCCTTCTCATTCTCTATTCTAGTGATGATTCAGTGATAGCTCGATAGGTATACAGGGAATTTTTCTGTCACAGTCCTTCAGAAAGTCACCTCAAAAGATTTAGTAGAGCTATCCATGATAGATTTTGATATTATTGTGGATTGGCTATATGCATGGTATGCCTCAGTGAATTGTAGAACCAATGCGGTAGGGTTCTAGTTCCCCGGTGAGCCAATCCTATTGGAAGGGTAGTTCAGTTGTGCTTGTAGGTCACTTCATTTCCTACCTTAAGTCCGGAAAGATGATCTCTAAAGGTTTTGTGTACCATCTATAGCAAGGTTAATGATTCTACATCCATAGCGACTATTCAGTTAGTTCCTGTAGCGTGAGAATATCTATAAGTGTTTCCAAATGATCTACCGGGAATTCCTCCCGAGTGGGGGAGATCGACTTCGGCATCGTTCTTCTTCCCCAGCCATCAGCATATATCTATCCTACCATACAGAATATAGCAGGTGAGCTAAAGGATTAGAAGGAACAATTGAAGGATCTCTTAGACAAGGATTACATCAGACCTAGCAAGTCCCCGAGGGTGCACCCAGTACTCTTTGTCGGGAAGAAAGATGGTTCCCTTCAGATGTGCATTGACTGTCGACAGTTGAACAAGGTCACAATCAAGAAGCGGTATCCTCTCCTAAATTGATGACTTTTTGACTAAATTCCAGGGTGCCAAGTGTTTCTCAAAAATAGACCTCAGATACAGATATCATCAACTCAGGGTAAGTGAGAGTGATGCCCCGAAGACAGCCTTCAAGACTCGGTATGATCACTATGAGTTTGTAGTTATGTTTTTTGGACTGATGAATGCTCCTATAGCTTTTATGGATATGATGAATAGGGTGTTCAACCCATATTTGGACACATTCGTGATTATGTTCATAGATGAAATTCTCATATACTCTTGGAGCAAGGAGAAGCTCGTCGCTCATTTGAGGGTTATGCTACAGACTCTTAAGGATTGTCAGCCATATGCTAACTTTGGCAAGTTTGAGTTTGGCTTAACTTCCGGTAGCATTTTTAGGTCATGTGGTGTTAAGTGAGGGTATATAGGTGGACTCTCAAAAGATAGAAACTTTGAAATTGGCCTAAAGCAGTTAGTCCTTTGGATATCAGAGTTTCTTGGGCTTAGCAGGTTACTACCAAGGTTTGTTAAGCGGTTTTCATCCATTGTGGCACTGTTACTAAGTTGACCCCGAAGAATCTGAAGTTACAATGATCCAATATCTGTGAAGAGCTTCCAAGAATTGAAAACTCGACTCACCTCAGCACCAGTGCTGACTCTATCCTGAGTGTATAACTTGGTTGTGGTATATTATGACGCCTCAAGGATTGGCCTTGGTTGTGTATTAATGCAGAAAGGTAAGATTATAGCCTACGCTTCCAGGCAACTTAAGGTCCATGAGAAGAACTATCCAACTCACGGCCTCAAGTTGGCAATGGTAGTATTCGCCTTGAAGATTTGGAGACACTATCTGTACGGGGTCCATGTGGATGTGTTTATGGACCATAAAAGCCTATGAGTACGTTTTTACCCAAGAAGGTTAATCCATGTCAAAAGAAGGTGGTTAGAGCTTCTTAAGGATTACAATATGAGTGTCCTTTATCATCTTGGCAAGGCTAATGTGGTGGAAGATGCTCTTAGCAAGCTTTCTATGGAGAGTGTGTCCAATGAAGATAAGGGGAGGAAATAGATGGTAAAGGAGGTGTATCGTCTTGCATGACTAGTGATGAGCCCACATCGAGCGCGTCTGCAAGTGTGCGGGTCGTGCAAAATAATATAATGGCTCTTTTTAAGAACCGGATTGTCGAACCCACAGGGACTGGACCCATTCCTCTAACTATCCATTTCTAGTGTGATAAGTGTTGGTTATAGACATTTTCGATGGAGAATAATTAAGTCTAGGTTTGGTTAATGAAATATTCTGAAATTACTCTAGGAGCAACAGCATAGAGTTGGAAACCAGATAATCAAGCGATACTACGATATGCAATGGGTTAAGCATGGAACTATCAATTGTCATTTCACATAATTAGAATTGCATGTTCATGGTCTTTCGAGCCTCTAAACACGGCAATCTAGCTTCATACCATCATTGTGGCGAGGATGCTAATTTCTAGTTCCTTGGGCAATCATTATGTTGTGGTTTACGGGAAACAATTAGGGGACAGTGCGTCTAACCATTTAACTCAATTTAGCCTCACAACTACTTCTTCGAATGGTGATGTGACATCCCAAGTTTGGTCTTTAATAACCCCCGTTTGTCAACCAAGCAAGGTGTTAGGTATATTTCTATCTTGAACACAGATTATATACGCGAGATACAAACATGCTCCTCCTCACATTCTCATGTCACAACCTAGGTAATGCTTTCTCAAGCTATTACCCAAGTTAACATATATGCTTTCATGGTGATCAATCATAAAAACAACCAACAATCCAGAATGCAAGACGCAAACAACAATCAATAGCAATTCCGAAACAATTTGTAATCACAATCACCAATTGTGGTTTAACCCTAGAGGAAGGAGTTCTAACCATTCATGTTCGTAAAACTACAGCTAAACTACTACTAAACTACATACTTACAAGAATTTGGTAGATGAGAAGGGAATTTGACAAACGCTAGCTGAGTTCTCCCACTTCTCCCTTCACTCCTAGGTAGTTTTCGAGAATAAAATGGGTGACCAAATGGAATTAGGAGCTAGGGTCCTGTTATAGAAAATGGAGAACGTGCTTAATGTAGCCCGTCATGGACGGCTCCGTGTCACGGAGAGTATCGTAGACATTGCGCCATGAAACGGAGAGTAACGCGGAAACTCTTTGGAAATGGCCCAAAAATCGACCCTAGGCAGCACCTTTTACGCGTTGGCAGCGTGTCACGCTGCTGGGGCTGTAGCGATGGCGCATCCCTGTCGCGGAGTGGCGCCGTGGCACGTTGCTGGCTGCCTGCGCATCTGCTCGCGTGCCTGGCATAGGCGTGGCACGGCGCTGGGCGCAGCACACGCACAGCGTGGCATGCTTCCTAGGCGCGGCCAACCTTCCCATGGCCTGCCGACTTTCGCCCGTTGCTTCGACTCAATTCTTTGCCTTCACCAACTTATGATTTAGTTCCTCAAAATCGTGAAACCTACAAAACAAGGACTAATCATGTTGGATTTAGCACATAATTTCACAATTATATAAAACTACATGAAAATGTATAAAATAACAGATAAACAAAACTAATTTAAGTTATAAGCGTCACTCTCGGGCATGCTATTCTGCCCGAGATCACAACCCCACACTTAAAGCCTTGTTCGTCCTCGAACAACCTTTTACATCTCATGCATATGGAGACTCCCATAACTAATTTAGAAAGATAACTACATCTATGACTATAATGATTATTTAAGATAACAAGCTAAAAATAGAGCATGCATGATTTAATCAATTAAATGACATATAACTCCCGTTAAGACTTCTTAACCTCAAGAATCGACTCTCAATCTTAGCAAACTCGTGCCAATCAACTGATTAAGAAATCCCACATGAATTATCCTTCATTCAACATGTGCCCTCACGGAAAGAGTTACCCAATTTCTGCGCCAAAAACAATTTTTACATCACAACATGTGTGGGTACATGAATTAAATTACACTCACTCTCACAAAGAATTCACATGCATCATGTCATGACCCATAAGCTTGCCCATAGTGTTTTACTTCACTAATTTGAGGATGTATGAATGTAAGATCCGTAGGACTTTTTAGGTCGTAATGTAACTCAGGTACATGTAGGTACTATTATAGCGATTAATAGTGACGCTATCTTTCCTAAACGCTTTTAATACATCACGCCCTCATTGAACTTCCCTTCCCTTACCTTCACCTTTTATCCTTTCATCTTTCTTTCCTCTTATGTTTCCCCCTTTATATAGGCACTTTTGGCTTATTAATAAGGAGTTCTATAAATAATTTTTCATTAACTTGTTTTCTTACTCCTTACTAATAATCAACCATTTTCACCCAAGTGCACCTTTGTCCTTTTCTCAACTTTACAGCTTCCACTTTTCCTTCTTTTCATTCTTCTCACTCCTTTACTCTTTCAGATTTTTCCTCTTTAAGCGCTTAGGAGTTTTGGATCAAATTCAAGGCTAATGAAAGAAAAGGATTAAGCTTATGTTGCAGCTATCAAAGAATAGGTTCAAGGCTCAACGGGGCTAACTAGGATTAATTTTTCAAGGTAGGTAAAATAGAGGGTAAAAAGTTTAGGTTCATTCAAAGAAATGCCTAAATCCTCTCCTACAATTCACATCCTTCATTTCATTTTATAAACAGACCAGGCAAGTTCTAGACAATCCACAATAGCAAGATGCTCAAAAACCTTACACTCATGGCACATGCTCTCAATTCAAGACATATTAGCAGACTCTTGCTCAGCTAATCACACGAATTCGAACATTAAGCTTCAATCATATTGAGTCAAATTCAAGAGCCTAAGTGTCTCAAACAAAGTTATAAACTTGCATGCTTCAACACTACACATACTTGCATCTTACAATCATATATAGCACACAACAAGAACATCAAGCATCAACTAGCTATGGTTTCAAAAAACCAGAGCACCTATCGACTAATTTTCCTCAAGACGGTCGTCATCCATCCATCATCGGAAATAGTCCCTAACTATGACTAAAACATTGTATACAGACAAATAAAAACTTTATTCCTCAGTTCAAAGACCCCCGTCGGAAAAGGACCGAAAAGAAAAACCAGCGGGTGATGAAGTCATGCTTGACTCACAAAATTTTTCAAAATTTTCCAATTTTTAAAATATTAAAAAAACAAAAAAAACATGTAATTTAATTAAAATTAAAAATTTTGAAATTTTTGAAATTTACCTAAAATTTACTCACACACTCAAATCATGCCATGTCCTCATAGCATCAAATCAACATTTAAGAGGGTAGAAATACTCCCTAAAGGCCTTTGGCCTAGCTAAAAGCATGTTTTACCTCAACTTGCCGAAGTGGGTGGTGGGCCCCACACTTTTTCTCTTCCATGCTCACTACTTCCTCCTCCACAGGTACTCAGACTTCCCCTCCATCTGTGCCTAACTTTCCACCAAAAACACAAACAAAATGAAAATACCAAAATCAACACAAAAATCAAACTTAACAAATAGTACGAGGTACCTGGGGTTGCTGCCTCCCCGGTAGCGCCTTATTTTTACGTCGTGGCACATCGTGGACTGCCCTTTTCAGGACATCCTCTTACCTGGTTTCTCTTTCAGAACCATCTCCTTTTCTTTTTTCAGTGTTCAGAGAGCAGCCTCACTCATTCCTCCTTTCTCCAACTTCTTCTCAATTTGAAGCCCTCTACGGACTCGGGCTGAACACTTGGCATTTCCTTTGTGTGCCTGTAGAATCCTCCACCCCCACTCATCCTCTGCCAACACACTAACCCGACAAAGGTTTCTGTAGTTGCGGATGGGTTCATTTCTTGGTAAACATGAAAGAGTTCTTCATCATCCTCGACCCTCATTTTGGGTCCACAGCACCAAATCGATCACCCCGCTCCTCGGTGGCCAAGAATGGCCATCCCAAGATTAAAGGATCACCTGGTCATCAACCTGAAAATCTAAAACAATAAAATCAGCAGGTATAATAAATTTACCTACTTTGATGAGAGGGGTCCTCTATTATTCCATCAGAGTGTCACTCGTGACTTGTCGGGTTCTGGCATCAACCTTTACCCGGCCTGGTTTCCCAACCCCGAGTGTTGAATAAGGATAGGGGCATTAGGTTAACTGCTGCCCTTAAATCACACAAAGCTCCAGGCACTTCAGTTTTACCAATTTGTATGGGAGGGTAAAACTCCGGGGTCTTTGAGCTTCTTTGGCTTGCTCAATACCTATGACTGCACTCCTCAGTTAGTGCTATAGTCTGGACGTCCACCAATCTAACTGTTGCATGTCCATCCTTCAAGTATTTAGCATACTTGGGTGACTATACAAGAAATCAATAAGAGGCAAATTTATGCTGATTCTTTGAAGCTCTCAAAGAACTTTTTGAAATTTTTATTCCTCCTCCTTGCTCTTTTTGAATCTGAGGAATGGTGGTGGTTGTATTTTCTTAAATTTATAATGAAAGTTGCGCATTTGTTGCTAACCTCTGATTTTTCTCGAGTATCGGTGGGTGGTTCTGGTCTTACCAACTCCGGCTGCACCTCCTTTCTCAACTCTTTAGGCACTGCATCGGCTAACTGCCTTCCGCTTCTAAGACTGATGGCATTGATCTGTCGAAGTCGAGATCACGTCGCTTAGTAATCCCCCTTGCGGCCTCATGTTTTGAGCAGCTGCTATTTGACCCACTTGTTTTCAAGTTGGTAGCTACTTGCTGATTCATTAGAATACATTTTGCCATCCTCGCCTGATTTTCTTTTCTTTGATTCTGGGTCTCCCATAATTTTCTGCGGTGTTTCCTCAATGCGGCTGCTACTATGCCCTCAATCTGCCTATTCTGCTGTTCTTGTTGTTGTGCGGTTGCATATAATTCTGCTTTTGGTTTCCACCCCAAGAAAAATTCAGGTGGCCCTGCCAATTTCTGTTGGGTTGTTCCCCAAAATTCTGATTCCTCTGCATTACCAACAAAATTAGTGATTCCGAATTGGCTCCATAAGATTCTGTGTTGTGCCCATTATTGACACAAATTTCACACCAACTAGGAACTTGCTGAACTGCATTAACCTGGCCACAATTGTTGGTGCATACTCAAGTTTATTGAACAGAGCCATCAGAGTGATTGGCTCCCGGCAAAATGCACCTGGAGCGAAGCTAACTGTCTTTGTCAGGTCTTCAAACCATCTGCTTCTATCAGCGATCTTCTTCCTGCCCCCTTGATGACTCGGTGCCACTATGGATTTCCTTGTGCAATTCTGTTCAACAAAATTGTACAAGCTCATCATATGTCTTCTCCAAAGGCTTGCCCACCCTTTGCACAGTCTAGTAATATTTTTGTGTGTGGGTCTAGACTTTCCTACAAAGGTATGAGCCCAGCACTTCAATTGATTGTTGGTGATGGGGACAGTCTCTCAACAATGACTTGAATCTTTCTAAGACATATATAAGTTCTCATCGGGCTTACGCTTCAAACTGAGTATCTCACTTCGCAACTTTGTAGTTTGCCTGAAGGAAAAAAAATCTGATAAAGAACTTCTAGCCGTCATTCCATGAAGTAATGAGTTAGGTGGCTCGGCCTTCTAGCCACTTTTTTGCCTCTCCCGACAATGAAAATGGGAAGAGGGCCAATCGAACATAATCTGTGGACACGCCGGTGGGGACAAACGTGTCACTTATCTCTAAAAAGCTCTGTAAGTGCTGCTGCGGGTCCTCATGTGCCACCCAGTGAATTGACCACTAGAATGTAACATTGCACCATGTTACATTTTAAGCTCAAGTTCCCTCCAGGCTCCGGTTTTACGGATACTAGAGGTCACATTGTCGCTAGCGGGGATTGCCACTTCGCGAACTGGTCTTGCTGCCCATTCCTTCCATTGTCAACTTGCCCCGCAGGTAGTTGTTGTTGTACCTTTTCTTGAAGTCTCTTCATCTTATACTCTAGAGCTACTCTCCTTTGAAAATGGATTTGACGTTCAGGTTCAAGCAACGGTTCCACAACTCTCTATTTCTAGCCAGCTCGGCAGGCAACCTGTCACCTACAATTGATCAGACTAAGACCAAGTTTCTCAACACTTGAGGAAATTCAAAATCACAAAAAATAGATAAATTATCAAAACTTTTCCGAGTCCCGGCAACAGCGCCAAAAACTTGATGAGCCGGCATCAGCGCGTCCGCAAGTGCAGGTTATTACTAGAAGTAATATAGTGGCTCTTTTTAAGAACGGATTGTCAGACGGGGACTGGACCCATTCCTCCTAACTCCATTTCTAGTGTGATAAGTGTTCGTTATAGACATTTTCGATGGAGAATAAATTATTAAAGTCTAGGTTTGGTCAATGAAATATTCTGAAATTACTCTAGGAGCAACATAGAGTTAAAACCAGATAATCAAAAGCGATACTAACGATTTGCAATGGATTAAGCATGGAACTATCCAATTGTCATTTCACATAATTAGAATGGCATGTTCACTTGGTCTGTCAAGCCTCTAAACACGGTAATCTAGCCTCACTGCATCATTGTGAGCGAGGATGCTAATTTCTAGTTCACCCAGGCAATCAATTATATTTGTGGTTTTACGGGAAACGATTGGGACTTTCGTGCGTCTAACCATTCAACTCAACTTAGCCTCCTACAACTACTTTTCGAGTGGTGATATGACATCCCAAGTTAGCCTTTAATAACTGTTTTCAACCAAGCAGAGTGTTAGGTATATTTCTATCTGAACACAAGATTATATCATGAGATACAAACATGCTCCTCCATTCTCATGTCCTAACCTGGTAATGCTTTCTCAAGCTATTACCCAAGTTAACATATATGCTTTCATGGTGATCAATCATAAAAACAACCAACAATCCAGAATGCAAGACGATAACAACAATCAATAACTTAATTCCAAAACAATTTCATAAAATCACAATCATAATTCATGGTTTCAACCCTAGAGGAAGGGTTCTAACCATTCATGTTCGTAAAACTACAACTAAACTACTACTAAACTACATACTTACAAGAATTTGGTAGATGAGAATGGAATTTGCCAAACCTAGATATGAGTTCTACTTCTCCCTTCACTCCTAGGTAGTTTTCAGAATAAAATCGTGACCAAATGGAATTAGGAGCTAAGGGTCCTATTTGCAGTAAATGGAGATCGTGCTTATGTGGCCCGTCATGGACGGCTCCGTGTCACGGAGAGTATCGCGGAGCATTGCTTCCGTGACACGGAGGTAACACGAGGGCTCTCTGGAAATGGCCCAAAAATCGACCCTAGGCAGCACCTTGCCGCATGTTGGCGGCATGTCCGCTCAGCGGGGAGCGTGATGGCACATCCCATCATGGAGGGCACGCCGTGGCCGCGTTCAGCTGCCTGTGCATCTGCTCGCGTGCCTGGCATAGGCGTGGCACAGCGCTGGGCGCGGCTCACACGCACAATGTGGCGCTGCACGGCGCATGCAGCCAGCGCTACCCACTTGGCCTACTCACTTGCCGACTTTCGCCGTTGCTTCCGACTCCATTCCTTTCCTTCACCAACGTGATTGAAATTCTCAAAATCATTGAAACCTACAAAACAAGGACTAATCATGTTGGTTAGCACATATCTTCACATTTATATAAAACTGCATGAAAATGTATAAAATAACTTAGATAAAAACAAAAACTAATTTAAGTTATAAAGCGTCAATCGGGCATGTTATTACGCGAGATCAACTAGGGATTCGTTTTTGTGGACTCTTAGCAAATGGTGAAATTGTCATTGTTCAGAATGGATCAGAATCTTCTTTGGTAACTGAAGTCTGAGCTAGGCAAGAAGAGGATCCTATTTTGGTAAAGCTAAAGAAGCGGTTCAGAATCAAAAAGTTGAGGTCTTCTCCTAGGGGAGATGGTATGCCGATACCGAGTCGTTTGTGTGTCCTAGGTGTTAGTGATTTGAGAGATCGGATATTGCATGAGGCTCATGGTTCCCGATATTCTATAATTCCATATGCCACCAAGATGTACTCTAGGAAATTTGTTGGTGGAATGGCATGAAGAAGGACATAGTAGAGTTTGTGGCTAAGTATGCAATTGTCAACAGGTGAAAGTTGAGCATCAAAGACACGGAGGTATGCTTCAAGACATTAGTATCCCTACTTGGAAGTGGGAGGAAATCAATATGGATTTCATTACGGGGTTTCCTCGTACTCGTCGATAGTATGACTCCTTGTGGTGATTGTGGATAGGTTGACTAAAAGCATCTCATTTCCTATTGGTCAGACTACCAACTCTGCCGAAGATTATGCTAAATTGTTATTCGGGAGTGGATTGAGTTTCATGGAGTGCCCTTTTCCATCATATCGAGATAGGAGTACTCGGTTTACCTCCTAATTTTAGAGATCGCTTCAAAAAGGACTTGGTACCTAGGTGAAACTTAGTACAACTTTTAACCCGCAAATAGACGGTCAAGCTGAATGGACCATTCATTCTCTTGAGGATATGTTGAGAGTGTGTGTGATTGATTTTGAGGAGGTAATTGGGATAATCATTTATCTCTCATTGAGTTAGCATATAATAGTGCCATTGTATTCAGATGGCTCTGTTTGAGGATCTTTATGGGCGGAGGTGCACATCACCTATTGGGTGGTTTGAAGTTGGTGAAGCTATGTTGATAGGACCATATTGATTCGAGGAGGCTATGGAGAAGGTCGTCAAAATTCCTAAGCAGATGTGAGGAGGAGAGAACTTGAGCTTGAAGTTGATAATTGGGTATTTATTAAAGGTATCTCCCATGAAGGGAGTTATGAAATTTAGGAAGAAAGGGAAACTTAGTCCCCGTTATGTTGGCGCCTATGTGTAGAACATGTTGGCAAAGTGGATTATGAATTGGAGTTGCCGCAGAATTGGCAGTACATCAATTTTCCATGTATCTCTTTTAAAGAAGTGCATAGGTGATCCAGCTTTGGTTGTTCCAATGCAGAGCGTAGGTGTGAAGTATAGCCTTATACGAAGAGGTTCCAGTCGAGAGGAAATACTTGATCCTTCGGGTTCGGAAACTAAGAAACAATGAAGTATCTTCAATAAAGGTTTTATGGAGAAATCACCATATTGAGGAAGCTACATGGGAAGCCATGAGATATGATGGATAAATACCGCATCTATTCCATTCCTATTCAGTTTCCAGCTTGAGGTATCAGTTTCGTCATTAGTTCTCTATTCGGTTTCTGTTTTTAGTTCGTGTGTTCTAGTTTCTTTCATGTCAGTGCATATATGTGTGATTCGTGAATTCAGTTCATTCATGTATTCTAGTTCGGAGTCAGTCACTCCATCAGTTTTCAGCCTTAGATGTTTAGTACTTGGGATGGCAGTCTATTCCCCAGCTTTTCAGTATGTTCATTCAAATTAAACGATGAATGTTCCCAAGATGGAATGTTGTAATACCCCAAGTTCTTAGATCAAACCTAGGGTTCAAGCGAAGATAGCAGAAAAATGGCCCAGGCCACCCAGGACGAGTCGTCCAGTGACCTGTTGGGAGATTTATCACGAGTCGTTAAGTGACTCGTGAGGTGAGGAAAAGAATTGTCAAAGACACGTGGTCTAGGGGTGACCATGAAGGTGGCCATAAGTCGTGATGTAACTCCACAACTCGTGGGTTAGTGCGTGATAGAGGTTGAGTGGGAGATTGAATTTGGGTAAGAAGACGTAGTTAGGTTTCAACGACTCGTCAAGTTAACCACGAGTCGTGATGTCACTCATGGTGACTAGCAATGCCCGTTTTTTCTGCACTTTAACATGGATGTTTCGTAATTATTAAGCCCCTAGGTCATAAACTACATCATTTTAAGCTCATATTAACGAAGTTTTAAGAGGGTTAAATCCATTCTAACTCATTCCCTCCCCATGCATGCCGGAATTGAGGATTCCAAGGAAGATCAAGCTTTGAACTCTCCAATTTCTTTGGGCTTTTAAGGAAGAGTGTAATACCGGATAACCCGGATATAGGGTTATGAATGTGAGTATTCCTTCACTTGCATGCCCAAATCCTCTTCTAAATTCATGAAATTCAAGATTTATGAGTCTATGGGGTTTTAACCTAAAGTTGTGAAATAATATAAGTATCTATCATGGGTAAATCCTATTCATATTTTTAATGTGGTTTTAAGATTCATAAGCATGCTTTATAATGATTTCAATTATAAATTTATGATTTCAATGTTTTACAATTATGATTCCCAATTATGAAAGTTCCTTGAAGAGTTGAGATTTTGATCTATGTTTTCAAGTATGATGAAATGTCTATGATGAAAGAATGATCTTGAATTACCCATGTTTATATTCATTATTTGACTATCAAGTCTATTTCAAATCATATATAAGTTTGGACAAGCCCATGGTCAAGTATGTTTCATGATTTACTTTAATTTCATGTTATTAGCTTACCATATTGTTTTGGAGTCTAGACTCCCACTTTTCAACTTGTGAATGCGGTTTTGCTGAGGCTCCTCATGATATGATTTCAAATTATGCTTGTACTATTATGATTCAGCTTCGTTTCAAGATGATGGTTTAGCTTTGTTGAAAAATGATGAGAGCATATGCATACTTTTGGGAGTAGTGTCTAGCGCCGGGAGTCGGCTAAGGGTTCCAGTCAACCTATGCCTCATAATTGCTTGCCAACGTAGGTATGTTCGGATTATTTTGGACCTCCTTTGCTTGAGCCTTCCCTACCCTTGATGGCCTTCAACTTAATATCGATATCGCTGAAGTGGCGTCCTTGGTCCTGGTAAGGCTTTGAAGGCTTTTCCCACTTGAGTGTAAAGTCGGGACCGTAAGCTCTATCTTAGTAATGTCGGTTATATGATGAGTCTCCCAATTGGCTATGATTTCGATTTATGCATTTTCATCAGTCTTGATATTTTGTTTTGATAGGTGTGACCCAATATTCAGTTTTACTTATGATTATCAGCTTCAGCTTTAGGTCATTTGAATAGTTATGATATTCAATGTATTTCAAATCATGTTTCGAGATAATAGCATGCAAGCATTACTCTCGAAATCTTATATTGAAATGTTTATGATATGGATGATTTCAGTTTTGTATTGATGATTCTCTTTTGCTTGCATGCTCGGTACATTTCAAGTACTGACTGCATACTTCTATGTTGTATCATTTCATGATACAAGCTCGGATGTTCGAGTTCAGTCCGGCGTTAGCCAGATCCTCTCAGTTAGCATCTCTCAGCTTGTTGGTGAGTCCTCATCCTTCGAGGAACTTCTCAATAGTTTATCATTTGTATTTTCGATTTTAGTTTATTAGTGAGTTAGTTGGGGTCTTGTCCCATGAACTCGTCACATGTTTGCTTATCAAACATAGTATGCATTCAACTATGGATTAGTGTTATGTATCCGTTGTTCAGATTGTTATCAAGTACAGAATTCTGCTATTTCAGATGTTAGATTTCTTCATTTATTATGTTGAGCTTTAGTTGTCGAGTTCATGCCATGGGTGGAAGCTTGGAGCCATTTATGGTTCTAGGTTCCATGTGTAGATCTGAGAGCCTATGTTGAGCTGCTGACAAACTTGGTATCAAAGATTTAGGTTTTAAGTGTCCCAGGGTGTTTGAAAGCTGCATTAGGTAGAGTCTTTTTAATGGGTGTGAAGCGTTCCACACTTATGACGAAGAGGCTACGAAATGTTTTAGGAAATTTCTCTTCTTTCATGATCTATATCGTGCGATGAAACATCTCTCTATTCTTTGCTCATGTTGCATGCATTTGTAGAATCATGCCTCCTCACCAGTAATTGGAAAAGAAACAGAAATGGAAATGTCCATGAGAATGGCAATGGCAATGGGCACCAGCAGGCCCCACCATCTCATGAGGAGGATGTGGCGGGGGCACACTGCTCGGTGCCTAGCAGGTACATGTCTTGTTTGGGGTGTGGGAAGCCCCGGATATGCTCAAATATTGTCCAGCAGCTAGACAATAACATGGTAGAGGCCGAGACCTAGACACTAGTTTACTTGGCCCCACTAGCACGCTCAGCTCGGTGGAGTGCCTCACTGAGTGCGGGTGGTCAGCGTTAGAACAGGTTGAGCAAGAGGTCTCCCAGGATGTACTCACTGGTATATATAGTCTTTCACTTTGATGTATATACATTACTAGATCCAGGGGCTACTATATCTTGTGACGTCTATGTTACTAGTAGTTTTGGAGTCAGTTCTGAAACCCTATCAGAACCTTCTCAGTCTCTACTCCGGTGGCGATTGATGATAACCGATAGGTATGCAGAAATTTCCCTGTCACAGTTCTTCAGAAGTCACCTCCAATGGATTTAGTAGAGCTATCTATGATAGATTTTGATGTTATCTTTGGCATGGATTGGCTACATGTATGTTATGCCTCGGTGAATTGTAGAACCCATACGGTAGGGTTCGGTTCCCGAATGAGCCTGGCCAAGTGGAAGGTAGTTTAATTGCTTGTAGTTTGCTTCATTTCCTACCTTAAGGCTAGAAAGATGATCTCTAACGATTTTATGTACCATCTAGTTAGGGTTAAGGATGATACATCAAAACTTAACTATTCAGTCAATTCCTGTAGCGTGAGAATATCGGAGAGCACATTTCCAGATGATCTACCGGGAATTCCTCGAGTAAAAGCGTCGACATCGGCATTGACCTTCTTCCCAATACGTAGCCCATATCGACCTAGCCACATAGAGATGGCTTCAGCTGAGCTAAAGGATTTTAAAGAACAGTTGAAGGATTTATTGGTTAAGGGTTTCATCAGACATAGTAAGTCATCATGGAGTGCACCAGTTCTATTTATACGAAAGAAGGATGGTTCCATTCGGATGTGCATTGACTGTCGACAATTGAACAAGGTCACGAGTCAAAGAACAGGTATCCTCTCCCCATAATTGATGACTTGTTTGACCAACTTCAGGTGCAAAAGTGTTTCTCAAAGATACATCTCAAGTCCAGATATCATCAGCTCAGGGTTAGAGTGACGCCCGAAAGACAGTCTTCCGGACTCGGTATGGTCACTATGAGTTTGTAATTATGTTTTTTAGACTAACTAATGTTGCTGCAGCTTCCATGGATTTGATGAACAGGGTGTTCAAGCCATATTTGGACATATTCCTTAGTTTGTGTTCATAGATGAAATTCTCATATACTCTCGGAGCAAGGCTCGTTGCTCATTTGAGGGTGGTGCCACAGACTCATAAGGATCGTCAGTCGTATGCTAAATCAGCAGAGTGGCTTAACTCAGTAATTTTTTGGTCATGTGGTGTCAAGTGAGAGTGTACAAGTGGACTCTCAAAGATAGAAGCTTTGAAGAATTGGCCTAGACAGTTAGTCCTTCGGATATCGGTGGTTTCTCGGTCTTAGTTAGTTTGCTACCAGAGGTTTGTGCAAGGATTTTCATCCATTTGAGCACTGTGACTAAGTTTGAGCTAGAAAAATGTAAGTTATATTGGTCAGAGGCTTGTGAGAAAGAGCTTCCAAGTGGAGACTCGTGACCTCAGCACAGTGTTGACTCTTCCTAAGGGTACCGATGAATTTTTGGTATATTATTACACCTCAAGGATCGGCCTTGGTTGTGTATTAATACAGCACGGTAAGGTTATATCCTACGCGTTCAGGAAGCTTAAGGTCCATGAAAATATCAGCTAACGACCTCGAGTTGGCAGCGCTAGTATTTGCCTTAAGTTTGGAGACACTATATCTTCAAGGGTATGTGGATGTGTTTATAGACCAAAAAGCCTAAAATACGTGTTTTCGAGAAGAATCTAAATCGTCAAATAAGGTGACTAGAGCTTCTTAAGGATTATAATATGGCTTGTCCTTTATCATTTGAAAAAGGCTGTGTGGTAGCGGATGCTCTTATAAAGCTTTCTATGGAGAGTGTGTACCATGTAGATAAGGGGAGGAAAGAGTTGGTGAAGGAGGTGCATCGGCTTGCACGACTAGGAGTTCTTCTTGTGGACTTGGCAAATGGTGGTGTCTCATTTTTCAGAATGAATCAAAATCTTCTTTGGTAAGCGGGTCTAGGCTAGGCAAGAAGGATCCTATTTTAGTAAAGCTAAAGGAAGCGGTTTAGAATCAAAAAGTTGAGGTCTTCTCCCAAG
This sequence comes from Datura stramonium, assembly GCA_018107945.1. Taxonomy (NCBI): domain Eukaryota; kingdom Viridiplantae; phylum Streptophyta; class Magnoliopsida; order Solanales; family Solanaceae; genus Datura; species Datura stramonium. The sequence continues at coordinate 94,327 of JACEIK010001611.1, read as the reverse complement.
GAGAATGGTGTACTTCAGTACCAGGGTCGTTTGTATGTCCCGAGTGTTAGTGATTTGAGGTGGATATTGCATGGCTCATGATTTAATATTCTATACATCCAGTGCCACCGGATGTGCATGGCCCCTATAGGAAGTCTATTGGTGGAATGACATGAAGAAGGATATAGCAGAGTTTGTGGCTAAGTGTCCGGGTGTCAACAGGTAGAAAGTTAAGCATAAAGACCTGGAGGTGTGCTTCAAGACATTAGTATACCCACTTAGAAGTGGGAGGAAATCAATTTAGTTTCATTACGGGGTTTCCTTGTACTCATCAACAGTATGACTCCTTATGGGTGATTGTGGATAGGTTGACCAAGCAGCTCATTTCCTACCGAGTCAAGACTACGGCTCATTGAAAGTTATGCTAAATTGTATATTTGGGAGGTTGTTCGTTGCATGGAGTTTCTTTTCCATCATATCAGATAGGGGTACTTAGTTTACCTTTTGGTTTTGGAGATCGCTTCAAAAGGGACTCGGTACTCAGGTCAAGCTTAGTATAATTTTTCACCCGCAGAAAGATTATCAGGCTGAACGGACCAATTCAGACTCTTAAGGATATGTTGAGAGCATGTGTGATTGATTTCAAGGGTAGTTGGGATGATCATTTACCTCTCATCGAATTTGCATATGATAACGGTTGCCATTCTAGCATTCAAATGACTCCATTTGGGGAGCTCTTTATGGAGGCGGAGAGGTGTAAATCGCCTATCGGTTGGTTTGAAGTTGGTGAAGCTACATTGATATGACCATATTCAACTCAGGAGGCTATGTAGAAGGTTCATCTTATAAAGGGAAAGGTTGAAAATAGCTTAGAGTTGCCAAAAGTCCTATGCGGAAGTGAGGAGGAGAGAGAACTTGAGTTTGGGTTGATAATTGGGTGTTTCTGAAGGTATCTCTCATGAAGGGGAAACTTGGTCCCCATTATGGTAGGCAGTACAAGATTGTGAGACGTGTTGTCAAGGTGGCTTATGAATTGAGTTCCTTCATAATTGGCTTCAGTACATCTAGTTTTTCATGTATCGTTTTTAAAGAAGTGCATGGGTGATCTATCTTTGGTTGTCTGGTGGAGAGCGTAGGTGTGAAGGATAGCCTTAGCTTCGGAAAGGTTTTAATTTAAATACTTGATCGTCGGGTTCGGAAGCTAAGAAACAAAGTAGCTTCAATAAAGGTTTTATGGAGAAACCCAGCATGTGTAGGGAGCTGCATTGGAAGCCAAGGCTCATGATGGCTAAATACCCATCTATTCCCTTCTGGTTTAGTTCCGGCAGGGTATCAATTTCCTCCTTAGTACTCTATTCAGTTTCATGTTCAGTTCATGCATTCCAGTTTCTTTCATGTCAGTGCATGTATGTGTAATTCGTGAATTTCGTTCAGTCATGTACTTTAGTTTAGAGTCAGTCACTCTGCCAATTTTCAACCTTGTATTTCAGTATTATTTGGGATGGAGTCTATTACCCGGCTTTTCAGTATGTTCATTCACATTCGAGGATGAATATTCCCAAAGGGAAGATATTAATATCCTAAAAAGTCCATAGATTAGACCTGAGGTTCAAGAAAAGAAGCAGGAAAATGTTGCCCAAGCCACGGGACGAGTTGTCGGTGACCCGTGAGGAGACATCACGAGTTGTTAAGTGACTTCGTAAGGTGAGTAAAAGTTGGCGAAGACACGTGGTATGAGGTGACCATGAAAGGCATCCATGAGTCATGATGTGACTCCACAACTCGTGGAGTTAGTTGTGACCAAGAGTTGAGTAGGAGATTGAATTTGGGCAGAAGATGTAACGACTGGGACTTAACAACTCATCAAGTCTACCATGAGTCGTGATGTCACTCGTGGTGGTAGCGGTGTCCATTCTTCCTGCATTTTAATAAGGGTGTTTGATAATTCCTAAACCCCTAGGTCCTAAACTACACATTTTAAGCTCAGATTAAGGGGAGTTTTAAGAGGGTTAAATCTATTCTAACCCATTCCCTCCCCATGCACACTCCCAAACTAGTGGATTCCAATGAAGATCAAGCTTAGAACTCTCCAATTCATTCTCAAATTTCTTTGGGCTTTGTTTAAAGTATATTACTAGATTACTGGTATGTAGACTTATGAATGAGAGTATTCTTCATTTCCATGTCCAAATCCTCTTCTAAATTCATGAAAATCGGGATTTATGAGTCTATGGGGTTTTAACTTCAGAGTTTGTGAGAATTATCTAAGTATCTATCATGGTTAAATCCTATTCATGTTTTTAATGTGGTTTTAAGATTCATGGGCATATTTTATAATGACTTTAGTTACAAATTTATGATTTCAAAGTTTTACAATTATGATGCCCAATGAAAGTTCATGAGGATTGAGATTATGATCTATGTTTTCAAGTATGATGAAATATCTATGATGAAATTATGATCTTGAATTACCCATGTTTATATTGATTTGACTATCAAGTCTATTTCAAAGCATGTATAAGCTTGGCCAAGCCCATATGATCAAGTATGTTTCATAGTTGTAATTTCATGTTATTAGCTTACCACTGGTTTTGAAGTCTAGACTCCAACTTTTCAACTTGTGGTATGGTTTAGTCCATGCTCCTCATGATATGTTTCAAATTATGCATGTACTTTCATGATTCGGCTTTGTCTCAAGGCAGTGGTTTAACTTCGTTGAAAAATGAGAGAATATGCATGTTTTGGGAGGTTGCGTCCAGCACTGAGTAGGATAAGGGTTCAGTCAACCCTGTGCCTTAGAACTACATGCCAATGTAGGTATGCTCAAATTATTCGGGACCTCCCTTATGATCCTTCCCTGCCCCCGAGGGGCCTTCAGCTTGATATCGGTATCATGGTAGCACCCTTAGTCTTGTCATGGTTTTGGATGGCTCTAGCTACTTAGGTGTAATAGTCAGAACTACGTAAGCTCTATCTTGGTAATGTCAGTTATGTGACGAGTCTCCCATTGCTCCTCATGATTTCAGTTATGCATGTTCATATGTCATGATATTATGTTTTCAACAGGTTTGACCCAATGTTTAGGTTTTACTTATGATTATCGGTTTCAACTTTGGGTCATTCGAATCGATTATGATAATATTTAGTCAAGTTCAAATCATGTTTTGAGATAATAGCATGCAAGAATTACTCTCCGAATCTTTTGTTGAAATGTTTCTACAAAACAAATGATTTCAGTTTTACTTATTCCAATGGTTATACTTAGCTTGCATACTCGGTACATTTCGAAATGTGACCACATACTCTATGTTTGTATCATTTCATGATACAGGCTAGGACATTCGGGTTTAGTCCGCCGTTAGTCAGATCCTCAAGTTAGCTCTCTCAGCTTGTTGGTGAGTCCTCATCCTTGAGGACCTTCTCATCGGTTTATCATCTATATTTTCTATTTCCAGTTTTTAGTGAGTTAGTTGAGTCTTGTCCCATCAACTCGTCATAATTTAGAGCTTATCGGACATAGTATGCATTCAACGTTGGATGTTATGTATTCCGTTGATCAGAGTTATCAATTTTCAAACTTCACTATTTCAAATGTTAGATTTATCCATTTGTTATGTTGATCTCTAGTTTTCATGTTCATGCCACGGGTCGACTTTGAGCCATTTATGATTCTAGGTTCTGTTTGAATTCAGGCCTATGTTAGTCATGACATTCATGCCTGAGGTGAGCATCAAGGAGAGTGGTTACGATATGAGTGGATCGTATTAGGTGAGCATCCAAATGAGCAGATGAGTGGGAGCCGGTACGCCAATGCGGTACGTGGATTTCTAGAGGTCATGACTGGAAAGAAAAAAATAATACCCTACGGGATATGTGTATAGATATACGGATATGTTCTCTGCGTGTACGTACAGGTATGTTTATGATATGCATATGGTTGTGTGAGAGGTCGATATAGGTATATTACAATATACATGAGCTATGTGACAAGGTCAGTACAAGTATGTTATGATATACATAGGGTTATGTGGCAAAGATCGGTGACAGAGTGCAAGCACTGATGTGTGTATAGAAGTTACTATGGTGTGTGTACAATAATACGATGATAGGAGATTGATAAGACGGGTCCATTTTACCTGTGCGTTTGTGTACATGAATTTTCTACCTAATTGTGTTTTACTTGTTGTAAACCTTGATGTTGATGAGATTATTTGTTGAAGAATTAATGTTGCAATCTAAATTGTTGTGTAGACATGTTTTATATCTTATTGCTGGACCGATGGGTAAGGTTTCATTAAAAGGGGAATATAACAAATAATTATTGTATGATGACAAGTTGGGAGATCTATAATTAAATAAAGTGTAGTTTTCTTTAGTTTTTGGAAGATATTACACCATGTATAATTAATGAAGTACTAAGAAATAAAGGAGCCAGTAGTCATTTACTATAGAGTAGTACTACCCAGCGATGAGCTTTCTGCTAGACGACAACATGGAAGCAGTCAAGTTACCCTTTGACTGAGGCCTAAAGAGTATGCGGAGCCATCCTTGTGGCCACAAATATTAGTAAGAAAGTATAGGGGTATTGTTAAATGACATGAATAAATAGAGAATTTAATTGGTTTGGTAATATGTTGAGTTGTTGTTAATTAATGGATTGATTGCATATTAATTTTTACACTATAGCGTGAACTAGTTTTAGTCGGCTGATGTTACTTGCAATGGTTTGGTGTACTGATACTGCAACTTTCTATACCTTTTTGGGTGTAGGGTGTGTATATGATTTGTAGTCTCATGATTGACGTGACTGATACTCAGCATCCAGCTTCTTCATTTCACTACAGGCGAAGGGTGTGTCTTTTCTTGTTGTCTAGTATTCTGAATAGAGCTCTTGTACCTATCCAGACTAGATCTTTGTGGAAGAGTCAGTCTTGGAAATTATTTTATGATTTATTATGTTGAGTTGATTGAAAAAATTATGATGATGATATTTGTTGGAATAGAATCCGTTATATATGTTATTGACTCTACTATCATATTAAAGCTGAGTGTTTTATAAGGGGTTCTCCTGTTAAACTAGAGTCCAGTCGTTGCCCGCATGACCCGTCCATTTGGGTCGTGACAACGATAGGGTAGCCCTTTGTACCGCAGTTTCTTTCCTCTTAGTTGGCTTTTTCTGAAAAAACATAGTAACATACGATTAGAATTTTTGCTTAAGTTCAACTCTGTAGCATGATCTAGAGTACGAAAGAAGAGTAAAAAGAATTCGTAAATATACTATAGCCTCCTAGATATAAATGTGGCATGCTTCATAGAAATAATTAAGACAGTACTAGATATGGTTTCATTGACTCCTTAGAATACTTGAACATAGTACTCGATACCAAGTTTGTCACTCCCTGGCCCTAAGCTTAAGTGAGACCGGCACTCGATGTCTTACCTTATTTGAGAAAAACAACTATATGGCATAACATAAGCAGAAGGAAATGAAATTCATTCATACCATAAGCAACAATGCTTTGAGAATAAAAAATTCCGATTCATAAGCTTTCAATAAAACCCAAAATGAAATATCCAATAGAGTGAAAGAATTTCCAAGCATAAATCATGAATGAATATTCTAAACTCATTTAATCTCTGTAAACCTCCTAACCCATATCCTGGATAAACTATTTTACAGAGATAAGACCCCTGGTATATCTTTAGGCAATACTAGAAAGCTAAAATAAATGAATTTTCCCCAAAAGTAAAGTGGAGTTCACCAATATTTGAAAGTATGACACATGGCGTGCTACTCGATTGTCTATCTAGGTACGTGAGTTTACATTATTAAGTAATACAATGCTTCCCTTAAAGTGACATAAATTAATTACATATATAATTGTATGGTAACTAATATGGTAGAATGAAACATGAAACATAGTTGAAGTAAAAGGACAACCAATGAAACAATATCATATCATGAAGAGTAAACCAAGAATTCAAATAAATAGGTTGACCTTTACATTTTTATTATCATTAATTTAATTATGGAGATTTTTTTAGATTAACTAGCATAAACCATTAGGATTTATTATGGGAGATTTTCTTAGATTAGCGCATAAGCCATTATGAGAGAACATGGAGTCTGATTTCTGTTTGACCAGTTAAGTCATCACATACCTTGTAGGATATGAGACATTCTCTTGTATTAACTTAGTATAAACCATCAAGTGCACACATAGAGTCTAATATTTGTTCGACCATTTAAGTCACCCCATCCTTTGCAATATATGAGACATTCTTATATTAACTGGCATAAACTACCATGGGAGAACATAGAGTCGATCTACATTCGACCATTTAAGTCACCCCATCCTTTGCAAGGTATGAGACATTCATAATAGGATGCTATCATAAATCCATAATAATTCCTTACCATAATCACAAGAGGATTCCCAACTAGCAGAACGATCCTGATCTTATCCTACATTGGCTATACGTAGTTTCAAACACTAGCCGTTTTGACTTATGCCTTCTTCTAATATACATTACTCTACAACCATTGTAACATGATAGATGTAATTTGGAAATCATGTTAAGCTCAATTCCTCATAAGTCAGTGTTTGTAATCTGTTCATTAGGTCATAAAATCATAAAGTCTCTCCTTAGGAGAAAAAATCCCATGTATCATGTCTATCATGTCATATCATATCTTATTCATTCATGAAAATCTATTGTTTCATTGTTTGGAAGAAAAATCATACTTTTGATGTTTTTGTATTTTCATGTAAAAATCGTAAGACTTATAAGAATAAGATCATATTATTCATATAAGAAATTTTAGCAGGGTTCATATTCATAGTGAAATTACATGAAAAAAATTATAATTTTCATATTTAACCCTTCTCATCACATAGAGGAGAACTTACGAAATTTTTACAGAATCATATCGTGGAGAAGAACAATAATGTTCCCACATAAAAAGGAAATCTTTATATACTATTATTCACTCCTAGTCACATGAAAAATCAAATCTTTGATGAAGAACGCCCAAAATCCTAAGCTTGATCTTTTTTAGAAGAGTAGCTTCAAAGATCATATGATTAATTAGATATTAGAATAATGTTACGGATTTGCATACGGTTTACAAACACTTAAAATCACTTATATTTTCTGGAATATTTACCAAGGTGTGGGAAGGTGTTTAAGGGAAAGTAGAATACCCTAGAGCTCTCAAAATTGAAGAAAGAGTTAAAAGTTTGAAAAAACTCAAACTGGGTCGTATTTATAGACTTGGACTATGATTGAACATCAGTGCATCACAATGAACTGGGAAGCACACCGTGGTGGCTATCATGGTGAATTTTACTATGATGAAGTATCGTAATAGGTGGTGCCCATTGCATTTCACACTTGGTCAATTTTTTTCTCTAAATTAGAGTCCCCTAATGATCTTTCAGACAATGTCAACTTTATTGTGGGGCTTACCGCGTTGAGCATCACATCTCGGTGACTGGTACATCCCATGCCCAGCAAACTCAAGGAAGTCTGTCTCTTAACATAAAATGGGTGATATATGTTAAACTTCATCATGTTGGGCTTCGTGTCCGCAGCTCCTTGCAGTGCATCGCTCTTAAAAATTAGTTTCTTTCCTTGAGTAAAACGTGCATCTTCTTTTATCAAACTCGAATGGGCGAGCGATTTGATGCGTTATATTTCAATGCAAATAAAATGTAAAGTATGACCATAAATCATAATCATTATGATACCACTAACCCAATTTATCCTTTTCTATTGCTTCATACAGTTATGGTAATATGAGGAGTGTTACAATATATAGAACTTGTTAATCCCCATAGGTCTCAGCTTCCGGTAAGACATCAGTCCAGACAGGTTGTAATACCCCAAAAAGCCCTAGATCAGACTCGAGGGTTGAAATGGAGAAAACGAGGGTTTTAACGGGTCTGGGGCGAATCGTCCAAGACTAGTAGGGTGCACTACGAGTCGTTAGGTGACTCGTGGGGAGAGGAAGACTAGTTAGGATTTCTTTGTTTTGCAGGGGTGACCACGGGTGAGGCTATGAGTCGTGGTCAACACCACAGTCATCATGTTAGTCGTTTTCACGACCCGAACGTACACAGGATCGTAGACATGGGACAAGGGACCCCGAGAGACCCCAAATAGACCCATGGCATGCATACATCTAATCTCCTTTAAGTAAGAAACGAGTCTTTAGCAAGGCAGCGGAGAAACATGAAACATGGCACCACTTTTAAATATTCAGCGTACATAGGCTGGAAATACTGCACTGTGCAGCTCCTGCACATGGAGGAAGTGGGGTGAGTGAGGCCGGCATCACACAGCCTAACCCAAATGACACTGAAACATAGGATAACATAAAAGTTTGTCAAACGGCCCTCTGAACATGAGGACCTACAATAAGCTGAGAACGTAAGCTGAGATGGGCTAAGCATGAGGATGAGCCTGAGATCCGGACCTTGTATTAGGAAACGATATTAGCATAGAAGGTATGCGGGTGAGTACATGGAATATGCCAGTATTCAAGATAGAAGTAAAATGGACATTTAAAAGTAAAACAAAACTCATAAGTACGCAGGATAGGAGATCATGCATATATCATAAGCTTCGTAAGAATACATAAGGCTCAAGGCTTTCAAATCATTCATAAGTGTTCATAATTATAATCGTAAGTAAACATTATCAAAACATGACTTGAGCAAACGCATAAATATAACAATGCATAAGACCACAGCGGAACAATGGGAGGACTCATCATAATCAACCCCATCATGGTAGAGCCTTTCATGATGCCTCAACTATCTCACTCAAGTAGGCGAAGCCGACCATGGCTTTCCGGTGAGGTCGTGCATTAGGCGTGATATCTGGTGGGGATCATTATCAATACATCATATCATTAGAAACCCACGGTGGCACGTAGTTGTGAAACACCTATGTAGTCCTTTTGCCTGCCAGGCTGCTCGGTGCTAGTCACGGCTCCCAAAAACATGCATATAGGCTCATACATAAATCATTAGCATCATGCATTTAGATTCATTGGCTAAAATATAACATTTATCATCATTGATCCTCTTTAAAACATGCTTAGCCAAGAATCATAGGCCCTTTTGATCGGCCAAAATCATAAATCGATAAATCAGTAATTCACTTCATAAATCATAAATCATTCTTTAACATGTGGTGTACCTACCATCATATTCAATTCTTTCAATATGCTCATAAACATAGGTAGCAATTCATGTTTTCCATCATTCAATAAATTCAAACTATTGCATATTCATCTTAAATCACCTTTCATGAACCTTCATCAAATGGGCACTTCCGATTTAAAATATTAAAACATAATTTTTTAGGAAATTAATATAAAACCTGCCCATCATTCATAATTCAATAATTAAAACTAAATTAAATCAAACCCATAAAGAGAAATCACACTTCCATGCATTTGAGTAAAACCCATAGAATTTGAATAGGAGGATTCATGATTACATCGAAGAGCCCAGGACATGGGTGCGAAAGAAATCACTCATTCTAAACCCTACATACCTGGGAATGGATTTATTTCGAGGTTCCATGAATACCCACAAAGAAATTAATGGAAACTTGGGGAAGAAGACCTTGAATTTCCCTATCTAAAGTTCTTGCATGAGAATGGGACTGCATAAAGGACTCCAACTCATCTTATCACACTCAGAAAAATACACAAACAACGCGTAGTTTGGGGTCTAAAAGTGAGTATGCCCTTAGTGAACCTGCCCTGAAATCTTGCTGTATGAAACCCATGAGTGGTAACAACAGGTCATTAAGGAACCGCAATGACCCGTCATGTCCCTCGTTGAATGGACTATTGAATGCCTTCTCTTGGAACTAACCAGCGGACGGACGAGGACGACGTGTCCTCTTAAACCACGGTCCGTTACACCCATCCGTTGTTTACTCATCATAAAATCTGAACCCCTTACCACGAGCCTCACCATGACTTGTGGTTCCTTCCAACAAGTTGTGGTCTCAACCCATCACCTCCACTTAAATTATTAGCCTCCAATAATACAACCAGCGACCCGTGGTTGCTACATTATAGGTCATTGGGTCTCCCGTTCTTTACACTACTACCCAGCCTGACCCTAACAACGATTACAAAGGACGGCCCATTATATCCCACAATGGGTCGTCATACCTCTCGTTGTCTCCTGCAACCAACTTTTTTTCTGACCAGGACAGCATTCAGCGACTCGTGGTTTGATACCACGAGTCATTCCTGTCAATTCGTCCTGTGGTATTTTCCAGTTTTTCTACACTTTTCCAATTATACTTCCTGTGTCTATTCTTAGGCTTTTCTGGGGTATTACAATATCTCCTGCTTGGAAACATTCATCCTCGAATGTAGGAAACAACGACAAACGAGAAATATACAATTTATCACGATTATATACAAATCATTTTAACCGAAATTTTCACAGAATGACTACTTTCGAACAAGACCACATAGTTGAACTGATCTCATGCTTAACATACACATTCATACACATAAAAAGTAACTTGCACACATGAATTGAACATAAAAACAAAATGGGATCGTAAGTGGCGAAATTACCTCAGAGTCGGAATTGAGTCGGTAGAGAAAATGTGAGTGTCTGTATCATATCTCTTTGGCTTCCCACGTAGCTCCCTCAACATGTTGATTTCTCCATAAGACCTTAACAGGAAGCTACTTCTTTGTTTCTCAACTTCTGAACTGAAGATCCAAGATTTCAGTAGAATTTCTTCATAGCAGAGGTTGTCTTTTACCCCAATGCTGTCTGCCAGAACCACCAGGCTGGAGTACTATGACACTTCTTAGTGACACATGGAAGACAGGATGAACTGAAGATAACTCCGATGGCAAGTCCAACTCATACGCCACCTTACCAACTCTCCTCACAAACCGAAGTAGGGACCAATATAGCGGGGTTTGAGTTTCCCTATCTCTACGAACCGCATGAATCCCTTCATGGGAGACACCTTTAGAAATACGGTTGTCCCATAAACTCCAAATCTCTTCTCCTCGCATCAGCATATGATTTCTGACGACTCTAAGCTGTTTTTAACTGGTCCCTTATCAACTAAACCTTTACCATCGCCTCGTGAACCAGTACTGGCCCTATCATAGTGGCCTCACCAACCTCAAACCATCCGATGGGAGATCTACACCTCCGCCCATAAAGAGCCTCGGACGGTGCCATCTGGATACTAGAGCGATAGCTGTTATTATAAACAAACTCGATTAAGGGCAAGTGATCATCCCAACTACTGCTGAAATCCATGCCACGTGCCCTCAGCATGTCCTCAAGAGTATGGATTGTTCGTTCCGCCCTGGCCATCCATTTGCAGATGAAGGCCGTGCTGAGCTTTGACTTGAGTCCCAAGTCCCTTCTGAAAAGACCTCCAAAACTGAGAGGTGATCTGAGTACCTCAGTCTAAAATAATAGAAAAGGGAACTCCATAGTAGAACCAACTCCTGAATATACAACAGCATAATAATCCGCCAAATCCGTGGTCTTGACCGGTAGGAAGTGTGCAGCCTTTGTTAATCTGTCTACCACCACCCAAATGGAATCATAGTGTGGTCAAGTATGAGGTAGGCCTGTAACAAAATCCATATTTATTTCCTCTCACTTCCAAGTAGAATGATAATATCCTGAAGTACGCCTCCCGGCCTTTGATGCTCGACTTTCACTTGCTGATAGTTGGGACATTTAGCTACGAACTCCGCAATATCCTTCTTCATACCATCCCACCAATAGATTTATGCCATGTCTCGATACATCTTCATGGATCCCGGATGGATGGAATATTCGGGTACCATGTGCCTCATGCAATATACGAACCCTCAAATTATTGACGTCTGAAACACATAGTCGACCCCTGAAATCGTAGCACACCATCTCCCCTTGGGAGAAAACCTGCAACTACGGCTCCACACCACCTCCTTTAGCTTCTTCAATATTGGATCCTCATCTTTTTGGATTTAACATCAACTACCAAGCACGATTCGACTAGATTTATGTACAACAACACCATGTAGAATTGAGTCGATCAATCTAACTCCCAGTCTTACAAGTCAGTGGACATCCTTTCACCAACCCCTTCTCCCCCTCATCCATAGGACACACTCTCCATTGAGAATCCTACTAAGAGCATCTGCCACCACATTTGCCTTGCACGGGTGGTAGGGACACTCGTAATACAGTGATCCTTTAGCAACTCTAACCACACTCCTTTCCGAAGGTATAGATCATACGTGTGAATACATATTGCAAGCTCTTGTGATCCGTAAATACATCCACGCGGACCCCATACAAGTAATGCCACCATATCTTCAATGCAAACACCACAGTAGCCAACTCAAGATCATGGGTCAGGTAATTGTCTCGAGGCATATGCTATTACCTTCCCACCTGTTTGCATCAACACACACCCCCAACCCGACTCTCGAAGCATCACAATATACAACAAAGCCATCAGTACCCTCGGGCAAAGTCAACACAGGTGCTAAAGTGAATCAGGTCTTCAACTCTTGGAAGCTTTTCTCACACACCTCTGACGGTGGAACTTTATCTTTTTCTGAGTCAACTTGGTCAAAGGAGCATCAATAGATGGTAAACCCTCAACAAACCTCGGTAGTAGCCAACTAGACCAAGAGAAACTCGAATTTTTGAGATACACCGGTCTAGGCAAATTCTTCACCGCTTTGATTTTCTGAGAATCCACCCTTACGCCCTCACTCGACACCCACATGGCCGAAGTACCATCGAGTCCAGCCAAAATTCACACTTGATAAACTTTGCAACAACGACAATCCTTAAGGGTCTGAAGTACTATTCTCAAATAAGAGGCATGCTCCTCCCTCACTCCGAGGAGTATATAAGGATGTCATCAATGAGCACAATCACGAACATATCCATATATTCCTTGAACACCCTGTTCATCGGATCATAAAATCTGCAGGAGCATTGGTTAGTCAAATGACATAACTACAAACTCATAATGGCAATACTTGGTCTAAAAATTTTGTTTTGGGGATATCACTCTCCCTAACTCTTAGCTGGTGATACCCAGACTGAGATCTATCTTCGAGAAACACCTGGCACCATGGGCTGATTCATTAATCATCAATCATGGGTAAGGGATACCTGTTCTTGATGGTGACCTTATTAAGTTGTCGATAATCAAGTACACAAGAGAAGGGAGCAAATCCTTCTTTTGAACAAATAGAACTGGTGCACCCCATGGAATTGGCTCGGTCTAATGAAGCCCTTATCCAGCAGATCCTTTAGCTGATCCCTTCAATTCCTTTATCTCGAATGGAGCCATCCTATAAGGAGGAATAGAGATAGGTTGTGTATCGGGTAATAGATTAATATCAAAATCAATTTTCCTCTCCGGAGGAACACCTGGAAAATCATTAGGAAACACCTCCGGATATTCGCACACCACTAGAACTGATTGAATAGCGGGGTCTCGGACTCCACATCCTTAACCCTAACTAGGTGGTACATGCAACCTTTAAAAATCATCTTCCTGGCCTTAAGGTAGGAAATAAACTGACCTGCTGGTACTGCCGAACTACCCTTCCACTCCAACACGGACTCACCCGGAAAATGAAATTCCACCATATGGGTCTTACAATTTATCGAAGCTAACATGCAAACAACCAAACCAAGCCAAGAATAATGTCAAAGTCAGTCATGGCTAACTCTACAATTTCTGTGGAGGTAACCTTATGCAACATAGTATTGGCATTCTCTATACTAGTCTAGCTATGGCCGAATCACCAACGAGAGTGAAACTAAAATGATTACGACAGGGTCTGGGACTAACTCCAAGGCTACTAGCAATTATGAGGTCACGAAAGAAGACAAAATTAGCTCCGGATCTAGCAAGTCATAACATCAATATGAAAGACACGCCCATACAGTGACCACGTTTGGCGAAGACTCCTACTCACAAGCGCGAGAGGACATAGAATCCAGGTTTTGTGTCTACCACCTCCAATAGTCGATGCTCCCTGCGAAGCGGAACGGAGCTAAAGTTGTTATTGTCCTGGTGGTCTGTGCACGACCCTATCATCACCCCTTTCTAACTATGGGCATGCTCGGTGCATGTGTCAGGCCTACCACACCCATAGAAAACACATCGAACCGAGCAAGCACACCCCGGCATGACTCTTGTCGCACTTCCCGCAGGAAGTGGAGAAGTATACTCTAACTGGGTGCCTCTCTGATCCCTCGATCTTGAAGCGCTGCTCCTCTAATCACCCCTGGGTCTAGATGGAACACTAGCTGATGATGATGTTGGGGCTAGTGATTTCTGCTGAAGCGTGGATGGTAGCCGCTGCTTGGGACCTGCGACGAAAACCCACGGCTATCCATCCGAGCCCTCTTTTCCTCCCTCTTCCTCGCATGAGCTGCCTCCATCTATTGCATACAACACTATGCGAGGAAAATCATATCTTGGACGAGCAAGAAGTCCTACAATCCTTGTCTAGATAACTAGCCACACCATGACGAATCAACACTCTTGCGCCCTGCGATCCATCACTAACTCTGGGGCATGCACGACAAACAGGTAGACTCAAGATAATACTCAGTACTATCATCATTCCTTGCTTGAGGTTTACAAACTTAACTGCTTTCAACTCTCATCTCCTGAGGAAGAACCTTGTCGAGAAAGGCCATGTTGAACTCATCCCAACTAATGAGCCGCTCCATTTACACCATTGTCCTTCCATTGCTTGTACCAAATATGGGCGACCTCTTTTAGCTAATAGGAGGCCAAGTCCACACACTCCCCATTTGTCACCCCCTTAACCTAAGTGACCTTCCTAAGTGACCTTCAAAATCCCTTCAATGAACTCATGTGGATCCTCATCCACCTTTGATCCCTTGAACTTAGGAGGGTTCATCCTCAAGAAGTCTCTAATCTGATTCGCCGCTGCATTGCCATTCTGTGGAACCTGCGCAACAGCCTGCTGGTTGACCTGAGTGGTCAAGGCCTGTGCCAACATCTGAATAGATGCTCGAAACTCAGCGTGGGCGGCTGGCTCTGGTGCCTTGGGCTCCTGAACAGGTGGGGCATGCTGATGTCCATAGTCATTGCCATCTCTGTGGCCTTCATCATTTCCATTCCTCCTTCCTTTCATTATTCTAGGAGCCATAATTCTGCAATCGCGAATCGCACGAATTAGACGGATGGAAAGGCTTTTCATCACATGACATAGAACATGAAAAGAGGGAACATTTCCTAAACGACTAGTATCCTCTTCGGCATAAGTGTGGCGCGCATCAAACCCATGAAAAAGACTACTTTACGCGGCTATCAGACTCCCTAGGACACTTCAAACATATGGCTCTGATACCAAGTTTGTCACGACCCGAACATACACCCGAATCGTAGACACGTGACAAAGGACCCCGAGAGACCCCAAGTCGACCCATGGCACATGCATACAGCTAATCTCCTTTAAGTAAAGCAGAATACTTAGCATAAAACATGGTAGAAACATAAACATAGCATAACACCAGAAATACTAAGCGTACACATAAGCTAAATACTACACATTGTCTGAAAGCCTCTACTACATACGATGGGTTGATGGGACAACATACCCAACTAACCCGAACGACACTAAAACATAAGATAACATAAAAGTATGTCAAATGGCCCTCTGAACATGAGGAATCACCAATAAGCTGAGAACGTAAGCTGAGATGGGCTAAGGATGAGGATGAGCCTGAGATCCAAACCTTGTATCAGGAAACGATACAACATAGAAGGCATGCGGGTCAGTACGTGGAATGTACCGAGTATTCAAGATAAGTAACACGGACATTTAAAAGTAAAACAAAACTCATAAGTAACGTAGGATAAGTACATCATGCATATATCATAATCTTCGTAAGAAAATATAAGGCTCAAGGCTTTCAAATCATTTATAAGCATTCATAATTATAATCATAAGTAAAAATTATCAAAACATAACTTGAGCCAATAACGTAAATATAACAATGCATAATACATGTGGAACAATGGGAGGACTCATCATAACCGACCCCATCATGGTAGAGCCTTTCATGATGCCCCAACTATCTCACTCAAGTAGGCAGAGCCGACCATGGCTTGCCAGGTGAGGGTCGTGCATTAGGCGTGATATCACATTTGAGGGGATCATTATCAATACATCATATCATTAGAAACCCATGGTGGCACATGGTTATGAGACACCGGCATAGTGCTTTGACTGTCGGGCAGCTCGGAGCTAGACACGGCTCTCAAAAACATGCATATAGGCTAATACATAAATCAATAGCATCATGCATTAAGATTCATTAACTAAAATATAACATTTATCATCATTGATCCCCTTTAAAACATGCTTAGCCAAGAATCATAGGCCCTTTTTATCGGCCAACATCATAAATCAATAAATCAAGTAATTCACTTCATAAATCATAAATCATTCTTTAACATGTGGGCATTGCCCACTACTTCATCATATTCAATTCTTTCAAAATATGCTCATAAACATGGGTAACTTGAATTCATGTTTTTCCATCATCAATAAATTCAAACTATAGCATATTCATCTTAAATCATAACTTTCATGAACCTCATCAAATGGGCACTTTCGATTTAAAAGATTAAAACATGATTTTTAAGGAAATTAATATAAAACCTGCCCATCATCATAATTCAATAATTAAAACTCAATTAAATCAAACCCATAAAGAGAAACCACACTTCCATGCATTTGAGTAAAACCCCATAGAATTTGAATAGGCAGATTCATGATTACATCGAAATTTGGGCATCGGTGCAAAAGAAATCACCCATTATAAACCCTACATACCTAGGAATGGATTGATTTCGAGGTTCCTTGAATACCCACAAAGAAATTGATGGAAACTTGGGGAAGAAGACCTTGAATCTTCAGAAAATCACTCTAAAGTTCCTGCATGAGAATGGGAGTGCATAAAGGACTTAACTCATCTTATCAAACTCATAAAAAATACACAAAACGACATAGTTTAGGGTTTAAAAGCGTGAAAAAGTCGAATATGCCCTTAATGAACCTGAGCTGAAATCTGGCCGGATGAAACCCATGAGTGCTAACAACGAGTCATGGGAACCACCAATGACCCGTCATGTCCCTCGTCTAATGGACTGTTGAATGCCTTCTCTCGAAACTAACCAATAGAAAGACAGGACGACTCGTCCTCTTAAACCACGGTCTGTTGCACCGTCCGTTGTTTGCTCATCATAAAATTTGAACCCCCTTACCACGACTCGTGGTTCCTTCCAATGAGTGGTGGTCTTAACCCATCACCTCCACCGAAAATTATTAGCCTCCAACAACGACCACAACCAAAGACCCATGGTTACTTCTAACGGGTCATTGGGTCTCCCTTCGTTTACCCTGTCGCCCAGCCTGAACCTAACCATGATTGCAAAGGATGGATGTTGTATCCCACAATGGTTCATAATACCTCTCGTTGTCTCCACTGCCACCAACCTTTCCCTGACCAACGATAACATTCAATGACTCGTGGTTTGATACCACAGGTCATTTTGTGGTCCGTCCTATGGTATTTTCCAATTCTTTTTCACTTTTCCAATTACACTCCCGGGTCTATTCTTAGGCTTTCCCAGGGTATTACAGCCGAGATCAGAAGTTTGACTGGAAGATTGAAAGTTTTGGCAGTGTTCCTGACGATTGGTCACCACGAGTCGTGGTGTCCCTCATGGTGACCAATGAAGGTAAGCTTCCAGTTCTGGTGAAGAGTTCAGACCACGAGTCATGGTCAGTGGAAACGGGTCATCCAGTCCTTCGTCGGGTCTGGCAGTGTGTCTTTTCCCCCTATGAATTTATTAAGGACTTTTCCATAATTTCTAAGTTCCTAAGGCCTAAACTACGACGTTTTAAGCTCATTTAGGATTGTTTTAAGAGGGTTTATCTCATTCTAAATCACTCATCTCCATGTATGCAAGACTAGAAGGTTCCTAGGGGTGATCAAGTCTAAAATCCATTAGTTCTCCTTTAATTTTCTTTGGGCATTCAAGGAAGAGTGTAAGATCAACTTACCCAGGTATGTGAGGCCATGAATGAGAGTTTCTTTCACTCTCATGCTCAAAATTCTTCCCCATTCCATGAATCTCACTTCTAGGTTTACGTTTCATGATCTTATGGGGTTCATCCCAATTCTTGTGAAATCCTGTATGATCTATCCATGGGTTAATTCCCACCATGTATCAAATCATGTTTTATAATCTATGGGCAGATTTTTATAGGTATTTTTTATTATTAATCTATAGACTCAAATTTAATTGAATTATGCCCAATTATACATGCTTCATGAAAAGTCAAGTTATGATTCTATTATGGTTATTATCTTATCAAGTCTACATTATGATTTATGATTTATGTTATGAATTCTTTTCAAGTATTCATCATGGATTTATGAATATCAAATATATTCATGTTTTACAAGTATGCATGGATGTCATGATTAATGAATTTATGACTCTTGGCCAACTCATGGTACCTTATTCATGGAAAATAACGTATTTCAAGTATGATCAAGTATGTTATGATGTAATTGGACATGAACTTCATTAATGATTTATTCTTAATATATGAGCCTCATGTGCATGTTTTTGGGAGAAGTGTCTAGCACCAAGTAGACCTGGCGTTCAGGAAAACCCCATGGTCTCAGAACTACGTGCCACCATAGGTATATACATTCATTTTCATATCCCTGTGATATCACCATACTGCATGTCCTTTGCCTGGCAAGCCTAGGACGGCTCTGCCCACTTGAGCGAGATAGTTGGGGCATCATGTAAGCTCTATCAAGATGGTGTAGGCTATGACGAGTCCTCCCAGTGTTCCTCATGATTTATACATTTTCATGTTATATTATTTTGTCTCAAGTTATATTTTTATAAAGTTTCTCTTACGGTTATGATTACAAATAAATTATGAATGTTTTGAGAACCTTGAGCTCTTTTGCTATGTTATGATATTTACTTCACATTCATGTGGTCCTATTCTTATGAACTCTTATGTATTTTAACTATTCATTTTACTTACCTTGCATACTCGGTACATTCCAAGTACTGACCATATACTTTATGCTGTATCGTTTCATGATATAGGTCCGAGAGATCAGCCTCAGCCGCATTATTAGTCTTGCTCTCTTCTCAGACTGTGTTAGCCAGGATTTGTGAGTCCTCATTCTTCAAGGACATTCAGTTATCTATAGTAATGTTACTTTAGTTATAGTCTCTCTTTTGTTGAGCTAATTGCGGATATTGTCTCATAAGCTCATCTATTATGATAGAGACTATTCAGACATTATGTAGAAATCATCTTGTCATTGTTGACTTTGTTTTAGATTAACATGTACGCAAACTTTTGCTTAAGCATGTTTTAGTATTATATCAATATCTACTTATAGTATGCTCTTAGTTGTTATATTCATGTCATGGATCAACTTGGAGCCTCTCGGGGTTCCTTGTCCCATGTCTCTATCCGAGCCTATGTTCGGGTTGTGAAAAACATGGTATCAAAGCATTAGGTTTTGAAGTGTCCTAGGCTGTCTGAAAGCCGTGTTAAGTAGAGTCTTTTTCATGGGTGTGAAGCGCGCCACACTTATGATGAAGAGGCTACGAGATGTTTAGGAAAAGTTCCCGTCTTTCATGATCTATGTTGTGTGATGAAATGTCTCTCTATCCTTCTAACTCGTGCTATACACATTTGTAGAATCATTCCTCCTCACTGAGTTAACGGAAGAAGAAGAAGAAATGGAAACGGAAATGGCCATCAGAATGGCAATGGGGATAGGCACCAGCAGGCCCCGCCAGCTTCTGAGGATCATGTGCCCGAGCAGGTCTCCCACAAAAAGTTCAGGGTAGCCATACAGATGCTAGCTCAGGCTTTGACTGCCCAAGTCGACCAACAGGTGGTAGAGCATGTCCCTCTGAATGGGAATGCGGCAATGGCGAGAGTTAGAGATTTTTTTAGGATGAACCCTCAAGAGTTCCTTGGGGCAAGGGTGGACAAGGATCCGCAATAGTTTATTGATGAAGTTCTGAAGATCACCCAGATCATGTGGGTGACCGGGGAGGAATACGCAGATTTAGCCTCATATCAGTTGAAAGAGATTGTGCACATCTAGTTCAAGCAATGGAAGTATAACAGGACAGGTTGAGCAGGCCCCATTAGTTGGGATGAGTTCCATATCGCATTTCTGGATCGATTCTTCCCTCGTGAGATGAGGGAGATTAAAGAAGCTGAGTTTTTGAACCTAAGGTAGCATAATATGACAGTCTAGGAGTATGCTTTGTAGTTCACTCGTTTGTCCAAATAGGCACCAGAGCTAGTGGCTGATCAGAGAGTTCGGGTGAGCAGGTTTGTACACGGAGTAGCGGACTACCTGGTTAAGGATTGTAGGACCGCTATGCTTCATTAGGACATTGATTTTCCACGATTAGTTTTGTACGCCCAACAGATAGAGGAGGTGCATCTGAGAGAGAGAGGCCAAGAGGTCTAGGACACACAGTTATGGGTTCTCTCAACAGTGATCGAGGGTAGACATCACCAATAGTCTCATTAGAGGTCATTAGCTCGAGTCGTTCCCAAGCCCGTGGGGACTCCTTTTTCCTTATTTTAGTCCCATTCCCCCAGGCCTCCCCTCGAGTCACCTGACGACTCGTGGGCTCTCCTCACGAGTCGTCCAATGACTCGTCCTGTGCTTGAGACCCAGATTTTTAGTCTTTCCCCATTTCAACTCCTGGGTCCAATCTTTGAATCCTCGGGGTATAAAAATATCTCTCCCTTGGGAACATTCGTCCTCGAATGTTGGAAAAAAGTAGAGAACAAATATATACACTTAGCATACTCAAATACTGATCATTTTAACCGAAATTCTTACGGAATGACTATCTCCGATTCATTACACATAGATGAACTGATCTCATGCTTCACATACACATTCATACACATAAAAGAAACTTGAACACATGAACTGAACATGAAAACTAAATAGAGTCATAGGGAATAACTGATACCTCAAGTCTAAATTGAACTGGTAGAGAATAAATGTTGGTATTTAGCCATCATATCTACTTCGGCTTCCCACGTAGCTCCCTCAACATGTTGATTTCTCCATAAAACCTTAACTAAAGCTACTTCCTTGTTCCTTAGCTTACGAACCTGACGATCTAATATTTCCACCGGAACTTCTTCATAGCTAAGGCTGTCTTTTACACCGATGCTGTTCACTGAAACTGCTAAAGCTAGATCTCCCAAACATTTCTTCAAGAGTGATACATGAAACACGGGATGTACTGAAGACAACTCTGTGGGCAAGTCCAACTCATTGCTACCTTACCAACACTTCTCATGATTCGGTAGGGACCAACATATCGGGGACTGAGTTTCCTCTTCTTCCCGAACCGCATGACTCCCTTCATGGGAGATACCTTGAGAAATACTCAATTGTCTACATCAAACTCCATATCCCTTCTCCTCACATCGGCATATGATTTATGGCAACTCTAAATGGTTTTTAACTGGTCCCTTATCAACTGAACCTTTACCATGGCCTCATGAATCGAATCCGGTCCTATCATGGCTGCCTCACCAACCTCAAACCATCCTATAGGAGATCTACACCTTCGCCCATAAAGAGCATCTAACAGTGCCATCTGGATATTCGAGTGATAGCTGTTATTATAAGCAAACTTGATCAAGGGCAAATGATCATCCCAGCTACCTTTGAAATCCATCACACATGCTCTCAACATATCCTCGAGAGTCTGGATTGTTCGTTCGGCTTGGCCATCTGTTTGCGGATGAAAGACTGTGTTGAGCATAACTTGAGTCCCAAGCCCTTTCTGTAAAGACCACCGAAACTGAGAGGTAAACTGAGTACCTCGGTCTGAAATAATAAAAAAGGTCACTCCATAAAGTCGAACCGATTCTGAATATACAAGTTGGCATAATCATCCGCTGAATTCGTGGTTTTGATCGGTAGAAAGTGTGCAGCCTTGGTCAACTTTTCTACCACCACCCAAATAGAATCATAATGTCGGCGAGTACGAGGTAGGCCTATAATGAAATCTATATTAATCTCTTTCCACTTCCAAGTAGGAATGCTAATATCATGAAGTACACCTCCCAACCTTGGATGTTCGACTTTCACTTACTGACACATTGGGCACTTGGCTATGAATTCTGCAATATCCTTCTTCAGGCCGTTCCACCAATATATTTCCCGCAAATCATGATACATCTTGATGGCACCCGGATGGATAGAATACCTAGATCCATGTGCCTCATGCAATATCCGGTCCCTCAAATCACTTACGTGTGGAACACACAGATAACCCTGGTACCGTAGCACCCCATCTCCCCCTTGGGAGAAAACCTCCACCTTTTCACTCCGAACGTCTTCCTTCAGCTTTACCAACATCGAATCCTCATCTTGCCTAGCTTTCACATCCACCACCAAGGATGATTCTGATCCGTTTTGCATAACAACGTCGTCATCAGTCGAGTCTACCAACCTAACTCCCAACCTTGCCAGTCGATGGACATCTTTCACCAACTCTTTCTTTCCCTCATACACGTGGGATACACTCTCCTTACAGAGCCTACTAAGTGCGTCCGCCACCACATTAGCCTTACCCGGGTGGTAAAGAACACTCATATTGTAGTCCTTAAGTAGCTCCAACCACCTCCTTTGTCGAAGATTAATATCTTTCTGTGTGAACACATATTGCAATCTCTTTTGATCTGTAAATACATCCACGTGGACCCCATACAAATAGTTCCGCCATATCTTCAATGCAAACACCACCGCGGACAGCTCAAGATGATGGGTCGGGTAATTCTTCTCATGGATTTTCAACTTTCTTGAGGCATACGCTATCACTTTCCCATGCTGCATCAACACATACCCATGTCCGATTCTCGAAGCATCATAATATACTACAAAACCCTTGGTACCTTCGGGCAGGGTCAACACTGATGCTGAAGTGAGTCGAGTCTTCAACTCTTGGAAGCTTTTCTCACAAGCCTCCAACAATTGGAATTTACCTTTTTATGGCTCAACCTGGTCAATGGTGCTGCAATTGAGGAGAAACCCTCTAAAAATCTCTGGTAGTAGTCTGCGAGGCCCAAGAAACTCCAAATTTATGGAGGATTCACCGGTCTGGGCCAATTCTTCACCGCCTCGATTTTCTGAGGATCCACCCTTATGCCCTCACTCGACACCACATAGCCCAAGAACGTCAAGGAGTCTAGACAAAATTCAAACTTGCTGAACTTAGCATACAACTAACGATCCTTGAGGGTTTGAAGCACTACTCTCAAGTGAGCGGCATGCTCCTCCTCGCTCCGAGAGTATATAAGGATATCATTGATGAACATGATCACGAACATGTCAAGATATTACTTGAATACCTTGTTTATAAAGTCCATAAAATCTTTAGGGGGATTGGTTAGTCCAAAAGACATAACAAAAAATTCGTAATGACCTTACCGAATCTTGAAAGAGATTTTCGGAATCACTCTCTCGAACCCTGAGGTGGTGATGCCCGGACCTAAGATCTATTTTTGAGAAACATATGGCACCCTGAAGCTGGTCAAGTAAGTCATCGATCCTGGGTAAGGGGTACCTATTCTTGACGGTGACCTTGTTCAACTGTCGATAATCAGTACGCATGTGAAGGGAACCATCCTTCTTTTGGAAAAATAACACCGGTGCACCCCATGGAGACTTGCTTGGTCTAATAAAGCCCTTGTCTAGAAGGTCCTTCAACTAATCCTTCAACCCCTTTAGCTCGGCTGGAGCCATCCTGTAGGGAGGGATGGAGATAGGCTGCGTATTGAGCAATAGGTCAATACAAAAATCAATTTCCCTCTCCGGAGGGACGCCTGGCAAATCTTCGGGGAACACCTCTAGATATTCACACACCACAAGAACTGACTGAATTGTCGGGGTTTCGTACTCAACATCCTTAACCCTAACTAGGTGATACATGCAACCCTTAGAAATCATCTTCTTGGCCTTAAGATATGAAATAAACTGACCGGCGAGTACAGCTGAATTTCCCTTCCACTCTAAAACTGACTCATCCAGAAATCGGAATTCCACCGCACAGGTCCTACAACTAATCAAAGCATAACATGCATATAACCAGTCCATACCCAAAATGATGTCAAAGTTAGTCATGGCCAACTCTACTAAGTCCGCGGAGGTAACCTTATGCAACACTGTGATGGGGCAACCTCTATACACCCGCCTAGCTACAACTGATTCACCGACTGGGTAGAGACAGAGAATGGTTCTAACAGAATTTCAGGGCTAACTCCAAAACTACTAGCAATATAAGGGGTCACAAAAAGACAAAGTAGCTCCTGGATCTAACAAGGAATAAGCATCAATATGGAAGACTTATAACATACCTGTGACCACATCTAGTGAAGCCTCCTGCTCCTGGAGGGACATTAGGGCATAAAACCTGTTTTGGCGTTGACCACCTGCTGAACTAGTGGAGGAACCCTGCTGAGGGGGTCGTGCTTCTAGAGCGGTAGAACTGGTTGAAGGGAAATCTCTGATTCTGTGTCCGGGTTTTCCACACCCGAAACAAGCATCCGCGCCGACTAAGCACCTCCCGGGATGATTCTTGTCGTACTTCTCACAAACTGGAAAAGTGCGCTCTACCTGCATGCTAACCTGATCCCTTGAGCCTGAAGCCATGCTCCTTTGATCTCCCCTAAACATGGATGGCATGTTGGCTGATGATGGAGCTGGAGCGAAAGACCTGTGTTGAGACTACTGACATGGTCCACCCCCTGTCCTGGCCTGAGAAACCCCATAACTATTGGTCCTGGCCCTCTTGGCCTCTCTCTTCCTCCTATAGATCGACTACATCTGCTGCGCATACAATACAATATAGGGAAAATCAATGTCCTGGTGAATCATGGTGATCTAGCAGTTCTTGTCCAAATAATCCGCCACCCCATGCACAAAACAGCTCACCCGAGCCCTCTGATCCGCCACCAACACCGGAGCATACTTAGATAGCCAGGTGAACTCCAATGCATACTCCTAGACAGACATATTAACTTGCTTCAGATTAAGGAACTCAGTCGCCTTGAGCTCCCTCATCTCCCCAGGAAAGAACCGATCCATAAATGTAGTGTGAAACTCATGCCAACCTATCGGGCCTTCACCCACCACTCTAGCATCTCTCCATCTCTTAAACCATATGTGAGCTACCCCTTTTAGCTGATAGGAGGTCAAGTCAATGTACTCTCCATTGTTCACCCCCCATAACCTAGGTGACCTTCAAACTCTCCTCAATAAAATCATGTGGGTCCTCGTCTATCTTCAATCCCGTGAACTCCGGAGGGCTCATCCTCAAGAAATCCCTCACCCTAGCGACGCCGCATTCCCATTCTGAGGGTAATGCCCCACTATTTAATTCTGAACCTGGGAAGTCATGGCCTGTGCCAGCATCTGAATCGCTTCCCTAAACTCAGCGTGGCAGCTAGCTCTAGTGCGTGCCCCTCGTGAACGGGTGGGGCTGGCTGATGCTCCTCACCATTTGCACCCTCATGATCATTACCGTTACCATTTCTTCTAGAGTTCACTCGGCGTGGAGGCATGATGCTGCAAACATGAATAGCATGAATTAGAAGGGTAGAGGACTTTCATCGCACGACATAGATCATGAAAGAAGGAAACATTTTCTAAATGTCTAGTAGCCTCTTCGTCAAAGGTGTGGCGCATTTCACACCCATGAAAAAGACTCTACTTAACGTGGATTTCGGACTCCTTAGGACACTTCAAACCTATGGCTCTGATACCAAGTTTGTCACGACCCGAATGTACACCCGAATCATAGACAGGGGACAAGAAGCCCTTAGAGACTCCAAGTAGACCCATGGCATGAGAACACATCTAATTCATTCACATAAGCGGATGACTTAACATAAGAAACGTAAACATTTCATAAATACAAAGAAAGGACAATACATAATCCATACATGACGGTTGAATACAACTTGTAGTCTGAAAAGCCTCTAATCATGAAAGACGGGTTGATGGGACAACTCCCCAACTAACCCAGCAATCTAGAAATTGAAGAAAAAATAGAGTTCGAGCATATATCCCTCAGAACGTGAGGACTTACTAAGTACGCTGAGAGCAACTCCAAGACAATCGACACGTGAGGATGAGCCTGAGAACAGGGGCTTGTATCATGAAACGATACAACATAGAAAGTATAAGGTCAGTATATAGAATGTACTAAGTATGCAAGGAAAGTAAAACGAAAATTTAAAACATGTATAAAATTCATAAACAATCATAAGGGTAGGACATCATTCTCGTATCGTAAATCATAACATGTCATGAGGACCAAGTTTTTTCAAAACATTTGTAATATAGACATGATCATAATTATGAGGACAGAGCTTTACTTAACAAGACTTGAGCCAAAACGCATAATCATAACATGCATAATTCATGCGAAACAGTGAGAGATACTCTTAACCGACATACCCAATATGAGCACACATGAAGCCTAACTTATAACCCTAGTCAGGAGGGTGTCCGTACCTTGCCAAGGGTAGAACCATGAAAGTGTGATATCACCATCAAAAAGGGTCATTTGGGCCGGGGACAGTCATATAGGAGGTCCCAACATACCTATGGTGGCATGTAGTTTGTGAGATCCGGGGCAGAACCTAGGCCCCGAATCTATTCGGTGTTTGATACTACTCCCAAAACATATATACTGCTCATAGTATAACATACATGAATTCATGGGCTAGTTAAATCATGATAATCATAAATATACTTGTACATACGTGAACTATCCATGCAACGAGGCCCGTGAGTCGGCCAAAACATAATTCATGATTCATAAGGTTCATACATACTTGTAGATCATGCATATAGCTTGAATTTCATAAAATCATAATGGGTAACATAATAAATTAATGATTTAAATCATAATTCATGTTGGGTTTATAAATATCATCAATGGGTGAATACATCATACATCAATTCATCATGGGGCATGCATAATTAGG